>JAZHYW010000448.1:0-13658 GCA_037355805.1 Ixodes ricinus
CCACTTCTGGGGTTTTTTACCATGAACTTCCTTGCATGGTTGATTTTACATCGGTCGTGTGTATCCTGCTGCTCGTTGATTTTTTGGACATAATCTTTTAAGTCTGTCGGGCGCTGTGAGGAAGATAGGAACCTCAAACTTTGCGGCTACTCTTTTTAGGTTATGGGACAGACGGTGAAGGTAGGGCATTACCACAAGGTCGGATCTTATTTCGGTTGGGACTGCCTCTTTGATCGTTGTTTCAACATGCTCTCCAAGATGGCGCAAATAACTGAAGTCGGGTACCCTGATGCTGCGAAGTCTCCGTAGCTGGATGTTGAAGCTCTTCTCCTGCTGTGTGGTCGCAAGACTTCTTCAGAGCCACCCCAACGTACTGCCAACTATTCCTCTCTTGACGAGCTTAGTGTGTGCGGAGTCAAATTGCAGAAGACTATTCTTTTTACGTGGGGCGTACATCCAGCAGACACTGTCGTCGTGGAATGTTATTTTTAGATCTAAGAATTGGAGGGACTGGTTTTCCGGCCATTCATCTGTGAACTTTAGTCCCTCGGCGTGTTCTTCGAATGTCGTTTGAACGGATTCCATGAACTGTGTCTCACATTTGGGTCGGGCATTGAGGAGGATGAAATAATCAACCATTTCGTCGCTTACTCCTGAGACGGGTTTTTTTCGAGAAGAGCAAAAGTGACAGAAAAACAGACGGAGTCTCAAACTCAGCTACTAGTTCACTTCAACAACCTCCTCTTATATAGTCCGTTCGAAATAATCGTCTACGTATCTGAATATACGACTAACCTGGGGAATGTCAAGGCTGTCAACAATGGCTCTATTGCATTTCGAGAGGTAAACATCAGTCAAAGCAGGAGCTACACAGGGATCCTATACAGATTCCCTCTCTTCTGTATGTAGGGTTCTCCATTGAACGTTACCACAGTTGAGTTCAAGTAGAACCGTAGAAGCTCAAGAAGGAATCCACTGCCATTCCACAGTTGTTCTGAAATGCTACTTCTCCATTGGCTTCAATATGTTCTCTCCAAGCAGTAAACATCCCTTCGTGAGGTATAGAGTAAAATAAATCTTCTACATCGAGGGATAGGCCATACCTAACAGATAAGATGTTGTTCGCCAGATCTTCAATCACCTTCTCAGAATTTGAGACCAGAAAAGGGTCATTCAGTCGTAGGGTTGCCAATTGCCGTTGGAGGAACCTTGACATGGCTCCTTGCCACGATCCTTTTTCTCTAACGACCCCACGGAAACTACACGGTTCTTTGTGTGTTTTCCCGGTGAAGAATAAGCCCAGTTCGTCTTTATCGGCTGATGTTATCTGTTTTCGTAATTGCTCTAACTCAAACTTGTGGCACAGTTGTAGAGCTCTGGCCTTCACTGACTTGGACTTATAACCTTCTAGTTTTTTTTAAATTTTTCCCGATGGCCACTTTTGCCTTATTCATGTAAATATCATGGAGAGCTACAATCAATCCTCCTTCTTTATAGGAAACAAGTAAGTTTAAATTATTCTGCTGGAAATACCCTACAATGCTAACTTGGTTTTACTACATGTTGCTGATGCCGTTCCTACTTTCATCACCACATCCATGCATTTACAAATACACCGTGGTCGGTACGTCTCTTTAGTTTTTGCCGCTATATCATGAATGGTGGCCACCATCTCGTACACCGTGCACTTTTGGCTCCGTGCGAAATTTGGGGCCTTTCTCCAAGACCTTTGTTCTTTCTACAGGTAGGTTTGTATTGCCTAGGATGGTAACAGGCTCGCCCGTCGTACATCTACCTTCATTTCGGAAGACTCTTGAGATGAGGCAAGTATCTCCACCAGAAGAACTCTGTCATCGTACTTGCTCTGAGGAGGTAGTCTTGATATCGTGAACCGCTGCCGCTGTAGGAGTGTCCACCCTGGGCAAGTATCTCAAGGCAGTTTCGAAATTACCGGACCTGTCTCCACATCTCAGAGCATATGATCCTGCAGATTCTCCTGGAGTGGCCCGTTGATTGTTTAGCGTAGCCGAACAGCCCTCGGATGTCGTAAGGTACCCCACGATGCTTGATGGCGAAAGAACAGATTCTTGCCTTGCACACAGACATAGCGATTAGATGAATATATGAAGAAACGGAGTCTAGAGCAAAGAACCACGGTACAGGAGTCCATTGTAGAAGAAAGGTATTGTACCAAAATTAGTTGCTGGGCAAGGGAGTTCGTGGATTCTCACAGCGGCATCATCTACGAAATACCGTTGTCATGTGGGAATGTGTATCTGGGACAATCTGGAAGGTGTATTATTGTGAGGCTCAGGGAACATGCACTTTCTCTAAACTCAAGGCCAAGCGGGCTATCTTGATGTGCATGAGAGAGAATGCGCGTGCACACCAAGGTTTTCTGAGACTAAGGTGCATAAACATTTTAAAGGAAAAATGCTAGAAAGGTGTACGAGGCGTGCAAGATCGCGAACAAGGGCCTAGCCTGCATAAGTACGCCTTCGATTGCTTTGACGGCGAAAGAGCTTCAATTTTTGAATTTTAAGGCTGAACTCCATGGAACGAATTATGTGACGAATAACTGGCGAACGCCGCCCGACAGCACGCTCGCTTTGCGCGCGACGTAGCAACCACTGTGTTGAATCCACGCGCAGAGCAAAAGCCGCCGGGCAAAATTCGTCGGTTATTCGCAGCATATTCGTCCCATGAAGTTCAGCCTTTAGTCCCTAAATGTTTGTTCTCTTTCTTTTCTTTCTTCCTCAATTTTCAATTCAGTGGAAGCCAACACCCTTTGGGTCACCATAGACATCGTGTTTCTTCCGTTTTTCTGGCAGTAACCGTTGGGTCACCGTCAACTTTGTAGATCACACCCGAATATTTGTACATTGATATATTCACTTGGGTTACTTAAAAATGCAATTTGTCATTCCATTGAAATGGCCCTTCCATAGTCCTGTCCACCGTGTTGTAAATAAAATTTTCTATTCAGAAAGAGGTTAATAATTTGAAAAAAATTTACCGTACTTGACGCGTTTCTTCTCTTTCACTACCTCATTATTAAAACCTCAGCTTTGAGTCCGCGCTGTTTCCTTCCTGTTGTCTCTTTCTTACGTAAATTATTTGCGCTGTTTAAGTCAAGATGTCTATTTAACTGGCCCAGCAACTAATTTTGCTGTTTTAATTCCTCATTCAAAAGCTGAGGGATGGGTCGCCCATTAAGACTTTCGTTCCGGCTGTCTAGACATGCATACATCAAAATTATCAGCCTAGCGACAATCAGTACAGTAATTTATTTGAAAAGAAGGCGCAAAAAAGGCGTAAGGGCAAAAGAACGTAATACCCTCATTCAGCACAAGCCCACGCCCAGAGACGCTGCAAGGCCTTTGTAAGTAAGCACGTCATTGTGCTCTGGAATTAATAATGTTTAGTTCGATTAGAGGCAGGGTTTAAATATCTGATAGAAATTAGCGGGCCTAGAAAATTCAGTGCGTGACTAGTTATAAGCACGATTTTCAATTCGCGATTCGTTCCTGATTGCTAGATGTTAATCAGCTGTTCGACAATCTCATAGGCCTCCCAATTATAGCATTTCAGAGGGTAGTCGTTTTCGTCATCCCTTATTTGAGCTCAGTACTTGGGATAGCTGGTGAGGGCTATGGTGCTATATTTTCTGATATCTTCGTGAGTTCCCAACTGTTATTTCGCTGTCGGCTCGGGCAATAGCAAACACTTGCTGTTCGCTCAGGCAATAGCAAACACTTGTGACAGCGTAAGAAAATGTGGAACTCCTTCTTGTAGCCCGAATACGTTACATTTTCAACTGATGGTTTTTACTTTTTAACAAACAATTTTTAAAAAAGTATATAAAATACTACATAGAGCACAGCATCAAATCAAATTTAAAAAAAAAACCGGTGTGCTTACCAAGGAAAAATAAACTCCTGCACTCAAAAGAACATGCATGAACTTAAGCCTGCAGTGTAAAAAAAGGAGCGTTGATTTGAATCTTGATTTTTATTCGAGGCTGTTGCGCTGTTTTAGGACAAACAAAGTTTTGTGGCTGTCATGGATTTATATGTAGGGTTTATTGATGATCGCTGTGATCACTCGTTGAGATGCATTTAGGAATAGATAGGACGATCTTTTTTTACTTTCTCTCAATTTCGCTTAGAATAATTTTCATTTATAAACTAAAAAGACACGTACGTTTTGTTATAAATAAAATAGTAAACGCTCAATCAATTTGTTGCAGCACCAGCAGTCCTCCATTCAACTCTCATTAGAACAGCTGCCACGTGATATACAGTCAATTTTATAACGCCAGTGTTTATTCCTACTACGAGCTGGGGTTAGAAAAGCACAAGAGAACACATCGAAATTCATACATTAATGTTCGGCTATTCCCGCCTTCACAGCAATAGACTGATTGTTGAATACCCGAACATCAAGGATAAATCTGGAAATCTATTCTAGACGTTGCAGGTGTTCTTCTTGCCCATATAGAAGATTCTATGTAAATAACCAAAATGAGGTGTTAACCAACGCGCGTTGAAGATGCCATTTGTAGTAAGTTTTTCTTTTAAACCATACATCTTTGCACACACCAGCATGTAAAGCCCGTAGATCTACATTCCCTGCATTCTCACTGGCGCTCGTGTAAAAAAATGTTTTTTGTGCACCGGAATGCGTCTCCAGACATTAATTGTCACGTGTTCAAATCGAACGATCATGCAGTGCTCGTATCCGGAATATAATCGTCATTTAAATACCGTGAAAGAGGATATCAACAACTTGATGACAAACCTTATAAATTGCATTGCGCTTAATTGCGCTTAAAAAATATTAAATAAAATAAAAAATTGCGCTTAATAGTGCACTGCGCCCCCATGAGGCCCCCAAGGGCTGCACGTTCCACGTGCCCCTTGCATCGGCGCGCCTTGCACTGCTTTTAAATCATGATGGGGCTTTATGTGCAGCCATCTTTCAGTGCAATCTCGCAGTAGGTAGAGAATGCTACTTTTTGTATTAACTCGCCGATAACGGGCGGCGCTTTAATTGCAGTGAGTTTGATCTCAGTGGACATAAGCGGTTCGCGTTTTAAGACTGAGTTTTACTTCATTTAACAATGGCTGCTCTAAAGACACAGGCACAGGCGGGGGAGTCTGGTTCAGTATAATGCTTTTGTTTGTACAAGAGATCGTGCTTGAATGGCATGTCACAGCGCCATGCACTCGTGCCCATGCGTTTGTCTTCACTGTAGATGCTTATTTGAGATAGGGTATTGTGCCAGTAACGTTGTGTTAGGGAGAAACATCTGTGGAAATTAGATGCTTTATTCTCATGTGCCGAAGGAAAGTCTGGCATCGAATGGCAAAACACGCATGATATTTGTGAAGGGCTGTCGAAAATATTAGGCGGAGGAGAAAATCGGCCATCTCCGCAACGGTGCAATTCCACTGTTCACGCGGTGTTTCATATTTTTCGCTCGCTTATAATATTTATTTTTCAAATATCTGGAATCGTAAAATTAATTTATAATTAAAGTATATGCTATTTAACTATATTGTGAAGCTCGCGATATTGTGTTTAACTTCAGTAATTGTTGCGCAGTTTCTAATTAACCACATAAGCTTTTAACAATTTGTTTTTTCGCGTTAAAACGCTCGAATGTCAACAATAACTTCCGTGGATGTTTTTTTTTTTTTTTGGTATATAGAATTAAAAGGTGAGAAATTCACTGGACAGACAAAGTTTTTTGTATTACGAAAAAAAAAGCGTTTTTAAACTTTTATTTTCTGCAATATAAATCTCATCAAACTAATAAACATTCAGTACAATAAATTAGGGAAAAACCTTTAAAATGTTTAATTCTCCACAACAGGCATATTGATAAATTACACCTCGAATATTAGTAAAATCCAGCATAATTTTTTTCATTCAGTTTCGGCACATTGCAGATACCTAATATCGAACACACACGGCGGCACATGTTAAAGAACAGCTTGTTGTGCATTTGCCATAGTGATTCGTTTCTAACAACCACTAAAACAGCAAGCGGCACCAGATGTTTGGATGCCAACTAGCTGGTTTCCAACAGAGATGCAAACAAGAGATTTCGGAAGGTGCAACGACGTGGAAGGTCCGCCGCAGCTGCTTTTGCGCTCATTCCACTGTGCGGTTGTGCATGTCTTGATGTCCATACTCCGTTTCATACTTATTACACAACACTGCCAAAGCTAGGCGCGAGTGCGTGGCTTTATCCGAGCATTTTGTTTGCGCGAGAGCACGTGCAAACGATTTCCGAGACCGGACCCTATTTTCAAGTCAGCAGGTTTGACCGCTCTGTATATATTAGACAATACACGTTTGCAAGAAGTGCTCCTGTGCGCCGCCATTTTGGGCGATGCTGGCGCCGCCTAATGTTTCCGCCATGCTGGGGTGCGCCAGGGGCACGTCACTGGGGTGCGCGACGACAAGATGGCGGCGTCTGCTGTGCCGCCGACGACCTGGATTAGCGACACACTTACTGTTTCGGAACGCAGGGGAGAGTAAAAATCCACTCAGATTCATAGCATCAAATATTGTAGGACGGGTCATGTTTAAGGGTTGCAGAGCTTTTTAACGATCGCGCTAGCGGCTCGTTCCAGCACATCGTGGAAGCAAGAGCTTTCGCCGCGAGCGCAGCCATCGTTGATGCAATGGCCATGTGGCTTCTGGCGCTTTCTTATGAAAGCTTTTGAGACTTCAGGCTTCGCTTCACCTCAGGTGCGAGCGAAGGCAAAGCCGGGAAGCGCGAGCACGAAAGCTCCGTACTTTCCGGCTTCGCTCGAGCGCGCGAGGCTGGGGAGAAACGCAAAAAGTGCTGGTCTCTGCGCTTGTAGCTTTGGCTTCGCTCGCAGATAAAGTGAAACGAAGTATAGATATTTTTCTAATTTTTCGATGTGTTGCCGGTTTACGTATTTTATTTAACTGTTTGTGTTTTTTTTTTCCAGTCGGCGAGAACACCTGCGTGTTTTATAAATATATATATCTTTAATTTATTCGTGTGCTCCGTGGTGTATGCTTCGGCAAGAAACGCTTGGCAACATTGTTCGATAAGCAGCGAACATCCTGCCTGGAGAGTAGGCCCGCCTGACCGCGGCGCGCATTTCGAGGTTAAGATCGGGATCCCACTTGCAAAGGCGTATACATCATTCTAATGTATGCAAGTGCGCTGAGCTGAGTGCATGATCTCCTCCGCCCAGCACGCGCATGTTCGTCGTCCTGGAAAGTGTGCAAATTACGCGCCATACGCACAAAGAATAATTGTATATTCGGCTGGTCACTTTCGAGCTGCATCCAATCATCCGAGTCGGAGCCAGCGCAGATCCCGGTGCGCCTCCGCATCGGAGCGAGAGAATCGGCGCGCCCACCCGAACGCTCCTCACATTTTCAGAGCGCCGCCGTGCGGATAGAGGGCGGCCTGCGCCACTATAGGACGTCGCGAGCCGCCCTCTAGCGGAACTTTTGCTTCTCGCATTCAACAGTATTCAGTCATCCATCCATCCGCCAATCCTTGAAAATGTGCAGCCATCAACGCGGGCACTGATAAGGTCGTCGCAAGGCAGCCGTGCCAGGCGGAAGTTCCTGCGAAACTATAAAAAACAAAAAACATTACAGCTTGAAAACTATGGTATTTTAGGCCTGACCTTGGCCAATCGTACAAGGTAAGCGCCAAACAACTCGTCAAACTTCGCCCTAAACGCGGCCCCCGTCGTCGTCGTCCGAGCTGCTGGTGTTTACGCTGTCATGCTAGCTTAGCCAGCAGCACTGACGGTGCCAGCCCTAACATTAAACGTCTTCGTTTAAACAACATTTCACCTCAATTCGGGGAGCACAACACAACAGTGACTGCGTCTTGACCGATGGCTGTTTTTCGCAGCCCTCTTTCTGCGGAGTAGCTGCGTTCTCGCCGTCTGCTTCCGACACAAAAGCAAATGTCGGAATGGCTGGAGTCACGTGACCGGTCTGCCCAGCCAGATCTCTCGCGCGCTCCCACTTACAAGTCACAGCGCCTCAAACCGCTCCGATTCGGAGGACGGCGAGAGTCGGAGCTTCGAGAGCGCTCCGAAAGAACCACCCGAATATACTTGGAGCGCCTGGCATCAACCAGCCGAATGCACACTGCATTTTCAGAGCGCTCCAAGAGGCTGAAAAGCGACCAGCAGACTGTACCATAAAATTAGTACCGCGCAGGAGTCAGGAGCTTCTTTTAAAATAAATAGGCACTATGAAAGAAATTCGTCCATTTGCGATTCCTCAAATGGCCGAATCCTTTCCAATTGTGTGACTGCAGAAATGAAATTGTGCAAACAATCGCAAAATAGCTTTGCAATCACACTATGACTCGAAATGGTGCCTGGTATTTTGTTTCGAGGCAAACTTGGCGGTACTTTCTCGGCAATGAAATTTCTAAAAGAAATGGACAGGCAATTGCGCTGCATCCGGGAAATTAGGCGTATTTCTATTGAAAAGTTCGGCAGAAACTTCCAGTGACGTTCGATGGAAATGGGTTATGTCTCACTCAATTTCACCCAGAAACCAGCATAGTTTACCAGTTGTTCGGTGGAAATAATATTGGCCGCCACCTTTAGTTACCAGATTACGGTGGACATTTTACCGGAGCCACTTTCGGATAAAATTTGGCAAAACTTCCCGTGACATTCAGTGGAAACGGGTTAAGTTCCACCCATTTTTTCCATTTACCAGCGTCGTTTACCAGTCTGGTGGGCGAAATATTACCGGAACACTTTTGCTGTTCCGGTAATACCACTTTCGATTACCCCTTACCACGTTCGATTCCGGTAATACCACTTTCGATTACCCCTCGCTGGAATCCTACCGGGAACTACTCTCGTTTGCCAGATACCAAACTTCACTGGTAGCCGAAACAGGGGGAACGGGCTAAAATGCAAGGAAGCCAAGACGAGCAGGGGGACTGAGTTTGTAATGGTGACCGCCAATGCAGTGGCATTTTCAATGAGTGAGTGTTTTTAGCTCGAGACGACGTTGCAATCCTGCAAGAAGTGCGTGCAGCGAAATGTTTTGACGATCCAAAAAGGTGAGCAGTGATCACCGGCAACTTGCTATTTGCGACAGGAAAAGTCAAGCCAGAGGAGGTACGGACAACTGGGGCCATATTCTCGTGAGTGCGAGAGTTAGCTCGGGACGACGTTGCAACCCTCAAGAAGTGCGTGCAACGAACTGCTTTGACGATCTCGAACGGTGGGCACTTTCACCCGTTTTCGTCCGAAACCAGTTTTCCAGTCTGTGCTTGATTATTTGCCGGAAAACAGATTTCGCTGGATTTCACCGGCATCGGGTTTCCAGATTTCCGCTGGAATGTCACCGGCAGGCACTTTTGTTTCCCAGACGACCCGGTTTGTGGTGGGCAGGTGGGCAGGTCGGCAGGAGCACGACGTGCAACATGCTTACCAGGCTGTCTTTCGTCTTTGTGCAGCTTCTGCTGCTGCCACATGGAACCACTATCAACGCTTCTGGGGACGGCTTCGAGCTCGCACCCACACACGGGGGCAGCGGTCTAGCGATGACCCAGCCGATCTTGACGCCTTTCTGCAACCTCACCACGGTCGCTTCCTCGAACGAGCACCAGATGTCATGGCTTATCGGAAGACCACGTGGGACATCGACGTCATCAACTGAGACTACAAGAACCAGAAACATCGACAGCTTCTTCAGTGGGCAGGTCGGCAGCAGCACGACGTGCAACATGCTTACCAGGCTGTCTTTCGTCTTTGTGCAGGTACGTCCCTTATTTGACAACAGTCACTGTTACCGGTCCGACGACCGCTTTCTGCTGCTGCTGCCCTGCCCACAACGTCTGTCTTTGCTACTAGATTGTATTGAAACGTGTGTTGTCACCTTTGGATCACTGCTTTGCTGCGGGGATGTTGAATCGAACCCGGGTCCCATGACCGCGGAGCAAGCTCACCAGTTTGCACAGATGTTTCAATTACTAACTGATCTCAATTCTCGGTCACAGGGGTTTGAGGCTGGTCAAACAGCACTAATTACTTCCGTTGATGAAATAAAACGAAGTCAAAAGGCTATCGAAGAGAAGGTTACAAACATCGGTGCAAGACTCGCATCCGTCGAGAAAGAGACGGACGTCTTTGAACAGGAGATACAAGGCTTGCGACAGGAAATCGGAGAGCAGAAGAAAACAAATAGTGCCCTGCTTGATCGGTTAGATGACTTGGAAGATAGATCAAGGCGAAACAACACTCTTTTTATGGAATTGCTGATAGCGGCGCGGAAACGTGGGCACAAGCCGAACAAAAGATAAGCAAGGCTCTATCTGACTGCTTTGATGGTGAAACTAACTTGTCATTGGACATTGTGCGTGCTCACAGGCTCGGTCAGTATACTGTCAATAAATGTAGGCCAATCATTGTCAAATTCGCTTCTTTTAAATCGAAAGAGCAAGCCCTGGTGTTAAAGGCAAAACTGAAATTGATGAATATCGGTATCAGCGAGGATTTTTCCTTTTCGACTCGTTTGGCACGAAGGAAGCTAATTGAGTTCGGGAAATCGCATGGAACTACGTTTAAGCTAAACTACAACAAATTATACCTGAATGAAAAGTGTTACGTCTATGACCGCGAATCGGGAACCGTCGTCGAGCTGTTTCGTCCACATGCCTCCAACAGTGGTCCACGCCGTGGCACAACTGTTACTGCAACAGAAGGCGCCTCCGTTCCTACTTAGCAATTGCAGAGGGGTAGTGGCCACTTGCATTCCTTGTCAAACTTATCGATTCTTTCTACAAATATACGAAGCTTATTAAATAAACGTGATGATTTGTGCTCTGCCATTGACTCTTGCGATGCTAACATTATTGTGCTAACCGAGACTTGGCTCTCGGCAAGAATCAGAGATACCGAATTATTCTTAGGACAAAAACAATTTGCTACCTTTCGGCAGGACAGAGAGTTGCGAACAGGCGGAGGCGTGCTAATTGGAGTCATTAAGACTATACCATCATTTGTTGTTAATATTAACAGCTCCTTAGAAATAATTTGGGTGTGTATTAACGTTCAACATAAAAAATATATATTGGGATGCTGTTATCGTCCACCTTCATATGTCTCTGATTTTGCTGATAAACTACACGATGCATTGAATGTAATTACAACGCGTTTTCCTAACACGCCCTTGCTATTTGATCGGTGATTTTAATTACCCTAACATTGTTTGGGGCCCGGGGGATCCCAACTCTGACCCATTTTCAGCTGACTGTGCGAAGTTTTTAAGTGTGCTTTCTGATTTTCATCTTATTCAGCTAGTTCATAGCCCAACTAGAATAACTGCCACTACTTCAAACATTTTGGATCTTGTTTTGACTACGATGCCCAACCTGATTGGTCCAATCGCATACCTACCTGGCCTTAGTGACCATTTGTTATTGCATTTTACCTTGAGTGTTCCTAATATTTGTGTTAAAAACAAAAGAAAAGTCATTCGGGACTACAGCAAAGCTAATTATGATGCCATTAATGTTGAATTATGCAGTTTTTTAGATACTTTCTGGGGTAACTTCTCGGAATGCTCTGTTGAATCCAACTGGACGCGCTTTAAAGAAAAGGTGATTTCGCTCACTGAGAAATACATACCTTTGAAAACCATAATCGTAAACTCTAATTATCCGTGGTTCAACAGGGTGCTCCTGAGATTGTCAAACAAAAAGAAGCGTTTATTTAGAGCTGCGAGGCTCACATCCTGCCCAGTTCGCTGGCAAAATTATTTCAGTGCTGCTCAGTGCTACAAGAATGCTGTTCAGCCTGCTAAGTTCAACTTCTTCTTCACCTTACTACCTTCCATGTTAAAAAATAACCCGCGTCAGTTCTGGAATGTGTTGTCCCATCGAGATAGGCCTTCGTCTATTTTATTGAAAACACCTGACGAAACTTTGATCGATGAATCCTTATGTGCCACAATGTTTCAGGAAGTGTTTATTAGATCTTTTTCTAGCACCTTAAGCAATGTGAACCCAAGCTATAATGTTCATCCTTTCCCACCCATGGACCCTATCATAATCAGCCCCGATGGTGTTCTGAGCATTCTAAACGGCCTAAAGCTGTCATCGGCAACTGGTGTTGACGAAATTAACTCGAAATTTCTTAAAGCTACTAATCAGTACTCCTCTGTTATTCTTGCCCATATTTTTCAGCAATCTCTTGACACATCATTGGTACCTTGCGACTGGAAAATTGGTAAAGTTATTCCTCTGCATAAATCTGGTGATAAGCACTTTCCTATCAACTATAGGCCCATTTCGCTAACCAGTGTTCCCTGTAAAGTTCTAGAACATATAATTTATACACAACTTGTTAACTTCCTAGAGTCCAATTCATTTTTTCCCCAAATCAACATGGCTTTAGGAAATCTTTGTCCTGTGAAACACAGCTACTGTCTATCACTAACGATTTTCATTCAGCATTTGATCAGGGATCTCAGGTGGACTGCATATTCTTAGATTTTGCCAAGGCGTTCGACAAGGTATCGCATAGACTTTTATTGCATAAATTAAGTAAACTCAACATTGATTCTAACGTGTTTAACTGGTTGGTATCATTTTTAATAAATCGCTCGCAATTTGTAACATGTAACAGCATGAACTCCTCCTCCGCACCCGTCACTTCCGGCGTACCCCAAGGATCAGTTTTGGGGCCTTTACTTTTCTTGATCTATATTAATGACTTGCACGAAATGGTTTCTTCTTCAATTAAACTCTTTGCTGATGATTGTGCTATTTATCGTGTAATAACTAATGACTCGGACTCGCAAAAACTACAACATGACCTCGACTCCATATTTAGATGGTGCAAACTCTGGTCAATGGAGCTTAACATTAACAAATGCAAAATCATGCGCATAGCCCGCAAAGTCAAAATTACTACCGCTTATAACATTAACAACACACCCCTGGAACTTGTGACCTCCTACAAATACCTAGGCGTGATCTTAAGTGACGACCTTTCCTGGAAACTTCATATTAACTATGTGATTAACAACGCTAACCGAATGCTTGGCTTTCTCAAACGTAACTTTCCTTTAGCTCCATCGTCATTAAAACTGACTCTTTATAAAACACTAGTTAGGCCTAAGCTCGAATATGCAGCTTCCATCTGGGATCCCTCAACCATCTACCTCATCAACTCACTTGAAGGTGTTCAGAACAGAGCTACACGTTTTATACTGGCCAACTATAACCGCACCGCAAGCGTAACGTCAATGAAAAGCACATTATTACTTCCAACCCTCGCACATCGTCGCATGGTTTTTCGAATCTCCCTTTTCATAAAATCTATCACCATGTTCCTTACCTCAAAGCCCAAATGATAATCCCCCATACTTTGTTTCAGCACGCCTTGATCATCGTCAAAAAGTTGGTGTACCATTTTGTCACTCTAACGTTTATTACGCTTCTTTTATTCCAAGAACTTCTAATGATTGGAACCGCTTACCTGCATCTCTCACATCAATGACTGACCACGCTCTTTTTGTACTTCTATTGCCAACCTCGTGTTTCCTATTGTTTGAGTTTTTTGTTCATTGTTCCTTGTGTATTCTTATTACTATTATTCCCCACTCCCCTCTGT
>JAZHYW010000449.1:0-25385 GCA_037355805.1 Ixodes ricinus
GTACATGCTAATATTTACTCCGCTAATGTTAATTTTTTCGCCTCCTCCTATACTGAAAAACCCAAAGATGAAGGTTACAGTAGTCAGCAACATAATGTCTCGCATGTAGTTGTCAAAATTAACTTTCACAATCTACATTTGGCGTCCAGTGGCTGACATGAGCTCTGGCCCGAACACCAACCGAGCAGCGTAAAACTGTACGCAGCGCGATGAGCGTGGCGAGGCTTACGGTTGTGGTTTTCAACGGTGAGGAGGGGGGTTGCATATAAAAGGTGCTGAGATAATATATTTTTATAGCTATCTATGAGACATTGTTCAGTTTGCACTTGCTGCACCTCGAATTCGTGACAGACAAAGTGTTCTGACAAAATATAAAATGAGCTGTCTGGCAAGCCAAAAGAAGAACAACTGGCGGCCCTAAGGCAATCTGTGGCTGCTGGATGACTTGATGTGAATGGACCCAGAATTAGCCGGCAGTAGAGAGTGTGCAGAATTTGCGTGATATTCCAACTGAAAGTTAACAAGCTCAAATCATTATTCACTTTAAGCCTAAAATCTAGGATTCGCACATTTGTTATTTTAAGTATAAAGCCAAAGGCGAAACTAAGCAGTAGTCTGTTGATTTATTGCCGAATAGAATACATTTTCAGTGTTCAAACTGGATGGTTTGCTTATGTATGGGCAGCTGCGATAAAAATTCAATATTTAAGTAGGTGAAAAAGCAAAGCTTCGTAATAATTGCGTATGATTACATCCTATACAAGTCGTTTTACATGCGTATACACAGCACACATTTGAAGCTAACAGAACTTAAAGAAAAGCGTCAGAGTTACGTTGATGTCTTCTTCACTGCGTGTTCGTGTGGACTCGGTGACATTAGTAAAGGGAATAATTGTCACAGTATGCTGATCGAATCTGACCAAAATCTGTTAGGTTTGTAATTAATGGTTTTATGGGACCATGTTGCAACTGCAGGTTAAAGAATATCATTAAAGGCTATCCCGATTTGAACAATTCACGAAAAGCCATGGCTTGAGGTATTCATTGTCCAACTTTTGAGGCTTTTAATGCTGATGCAAACCGCGCCCAGTTTGGGCTCAAGAATCTGTGCCGTTAATGGTGGGTGAAGAGGACATGTCGGCCTGGGTACGATCGTCATTATCTCGACAGTGTGTCCTTAGTGGGAAGCATCGCGTCATAATTTCCAGATAGTGAAGGTGCGTCCGAAGCAACCACGTCCGCACGACATCCTGAGGCCTTCTGAGCGCAAGATTTTGGAATTCATGACGAAAATATAGATGTTTAGTATTGAATATCTCTGAAATTGTTGTATTATCTGCAAATTGTGTCAATTAGTTAGTCTTTACATTCACTGCCTCTAAAACTAGAATTGAAACATATCCCATGAAACCATTATTAAACATATTATTAAAATTTGAAGAATTAGCTTGAATAACATACCGCGAAGGATTTTCCCTTGATGCAATGTCTTCCGAGCCCCACAAACACACAGTGAAGGCAGGATCCAAGTAACACTCACGCCGTTTTTTTTTTAAATTTTGTTTGAATTAAATTGTGTTTTGTATATATGTATATGTACATGTATAACTTCCGGGTGCATGTGCATGCAGCCGTGCACCATCCAACTATAGAGGTCCACTTTTCGTTATAAACTGGATCAAACTGTACAAGGCCAGTTTACAACCCAGCACGGCATGCACCATGACGCTAGAAAATGACTGTTCAATTCCCATTAGACACCGGTAAAGTGGCTTGAAGAGAGCGGTTTATGGGCTTTGACGGTGAGGCCTACCCGCTTGGTGCAGCTGGGACCTGGAATAAATTTAATACAGCTGCCATATACCACAAAGTAACAAAGGCTGTGTAATACATAAGCCTGTTGTTACGAAAATGTCCTAGCATTCACTAAAGTTCTGCTGATCTTATAGAATACTCTGCGCAACAAAACCCTGCATTAAGGGCCGATTCAATTTGAGTATAAATTGGCAGTAAGGAAAAAATATGATTTGTATTCCAGCTTTGGCCTGAAAGACAGACGAAGTGGGAAGAATGTGTCTCTTGTAGGAACACTACTGAAATAGCTTTGACTAACGAGAGTGACCGCAAGTGTGGTATACTGTAAAGAATCAATAAATACGATGAAACCTAGAAATTGTTGAATGCCTTCCCGTGCTTTGTCATCATGGAAATAGTTTCATATCTATATTTTTCATTAGAAAGTCAGGTGATGTCCGTCTGTGTTTTGAAATCTTGATGTTGTGCATGATATTTTTATTCTCCTAGGTTGAGCTCATGGGCATTTCCTGTCGTTCGGTTAATCAGATTTACCCAGATGCTAGTATAAGCGTTTTTTGCGTTTACTCGTTTTTGGGGCATGTTAGAGTTGTGAACAGTATAATAAGTACAGAAGGAATTCTCTTGCAAAGTGTATGGTAGCAAAAAGAGAAATTGTAAAGAGGACTTCATGTCCTCCCTACGTTTCCTCTTTGGTCATTTGTCTTTTTTTTTGCTCCATAAAACTCAAGGTGTTTGACACTTCCGCGTTTGGAAGTCATCTATAAACCCGTCTTGAATAAGCTATTGCCAGGGGCCTGTATAGCTAGCTTGCATCCACGTTTCTATTTTTGTTCATTAATGCATGACTGTGGGATTATAATAGGTAAGCACATTGTTAATGCATACTAATAGTTTGTGCAGCATACTTGTATTGACTATATTCAATGTGAAGCAGCATATTACCAATCCGATTCAATCATCAGCACCAGTAGTGCTGATATCTTCGTCCAGTTGGTAGGCAATCATTAAAAGAAATCACGAAGAATAAGGGAACAAAGGATACCAATACAACACAGCGCTGTGTTGACTCTCCTCTTGTCCGTCCTCTTCACACTCCATGTTTTTAATAATACATTTTTTTAATAATTTTCTGTTTGCAATATCATCTGTATAGGGGTTCACTGAAACGACCCACCTGCCATCGCATTCACTTTAGGCAGCTCCCTTCCTCACGGTGCCATCGTTATGAAGTGTATAGTGCCATTCACTATTCTGATGCAGTTCCCCAGGTTCCCATAGGTTTCAAGCCGCTACAAATTGAGTCAGGCCTTCCCAGTCTAAGGAAAAGTCAATTCCACTCTTTAGACATAGACACCACCTTTTGTGTGTACCTGAAAGAAGTTCCAACAGAGAGAAACAAAATGATTGGCGCATTTGCATGCATCCTTTCTTTTGCTGAGAACATACATACAGTTTCTTTTGCTGGAGAACAATACAAGTCACATGCTGCTACTGTACATTCAGTGAAAAAGGGCTTAATTTATGAAGAACATGTTCTGTATAACTCTGAGCCTTGAGAAACGATTAATTAAAATGGGCTAGACATAAATGGTTATGAACTGTCCTTACATTTACACATTTCCTCATATCATAAAAAAGAGTACAGGTAGGGCTGTACAGCACAAATTACGAATTTATAACCACTAAAACAGTTGGTATTTATTTATTTACTTTGGCTTATTATTCCTTGGACAGAAAGAATAACCGGGTGAGCTGGGCGGTGGTAGTTCCTTCTACCCATAGAATATCTATAATGTTTAAGTTCATTCAGGCGTTTAGTTCATTTTTCTACCTTTTTTATAAAAATTTGGTTTTTCTATTGCCTGCTTTTTTGTAAGGGCTTTCGCCACTACTAAAAACGTGACATCTAAAACTTTACTTTGTTTTACATCACACAACCGGTAAACTTAGAAAAGTGTGCCGGTTCGGCAAACGTGAAGAGACCGCGCGCCCTACGCACAGGCATTAGCTTAGGGCAGTAAATCATTCTGCTCGCTCTTAGCACGTTTTTCGCTCCCGCATAAAACAAATCGGCGGCGAGCGGCCGTTGGGACAAGCATCGTCAGAACTAGCACGACCTACGTGATTACCACTTTGGGACGGCGGCTGAATGCTTGAACTACGTCAGAGGGCAGTTGGAACGCTCCGCAAAGCGTCGTCGGAGGAGTGTCGGAGACGGCGTTCAGAACATGACCACAGTTCCGCCGCACGGCAATCTTCCTCACTGGGGAGTCTGAGCCACAGGTTTCGAAGAAGATACGTTTTTTCGAATAACGAAATAACGCAGGGCAGAAGCATAGTTAAATGAAGCATAGCTAGCAAGCACACGGCACGACAAAGTTTGAAACAGCAGCCCACTTGCAGAAACAAAAGAAAGCCAAGCACGCGTTTGCACGAGTCGTCCATGCCATCCTGAACTTATGGCAGCAGACGTGCTGGCCTCAGCCTTCAGTCATCGCTTGGTATTCTTGAACACGGTATTCGTGTTGAAGATATCTAAAATATCCGCAACGGTTAAAACGTAAAAGAAAGGAGGTTTCCGAATCTCCTTGAACTCCAACGACCGTTCAACCGAGCTCAACGGAAGCTGATTGCAATAGCGATGGTCTTGCGCGGTCTGGCGAGTCTCTTTTTTTTTTTTTTAAACGATGTTGAGCAAATTATTATTATATTAGTAACAATAAGAATGTCACTACAATAATAATGTACAAATAAGAAAAGAGTAAATCTTAGGTTTTATTTCAACTTTAGGTTTTCTTTTTATGTGAACCGAAACCGAAACTAACCGCTAAAGGTTTCCTCCGTTGTATTTGTTTGCGTGTCTGTGTGAGCGCGCGGATGCGTCCGCGCATGCGTGTGTACTGTGTTGTGCATGCGTGTGTACGCGTGCGGGGCAAGGCAAGGTATGTATAAAATTGCGCGCGCGTTGTCTGTTTGTGCTTTCTATTGAACTGCGCTACAAGAAGACCAATTGATGTCCCTGACAGTTATAAACATTGTAACTTATTTAATTGATATTATTATTATTATTAATATTATTAATAATGATTGTTAATATTATTTTTATTATTATTTTTATTGTTGTTATTGAAGGTGGCCCTGAGCTTAGACTCAGGACCGTAGAATTTTCTATAGGCGGGTAAAGAAATTTATTGTTCCCTGACTTGCATCATTGTGACCTAGACTTTTCTATAGCTGGTTGTAGCCGTATTTATGGATTTCTATGGCTGACCACACTGGGCTTGTAGGGGGCGATAGAATCGCCATTGACTTTTCCATAGACGACCATAGACCATTTTGGTACGGGATGTCTCGGACTGGTTTATTATGGGTTCCATTCTTATGTGTGTGAGTTATTGGGCATGTAATCTATTCTCAAATGAATATTTTAGCTAGGTTGACATGGTCATGTGACAGGTTCTAGCAGCACGTCAAGTAATATTTAGAAAAATTTCATTTATTTTATTTCATGTTATGCTGGCAAATATAAACTGAGGCTAACTGATTTTCTTACTGTGCACTTCCAGCAATAAATATTTTGTAAAAAATGTAGCAGTATTGAGCATTTCCATGTTTTTTCAATTCTGAGTACGTGAGTAACTTGCAAGAAAATTAAATATGAACTATATAAAATTTTGTTTGGTAAACATAAAACTTGTAAGGTAAAGAGGCACTTTATTATCAAAGGTTTGCGTAAATTACAACTGACATAAAAATAAGACTGCTAACAATTACGTTGTTCAAGCAGAAATCTAACTGTACATTATAAAGAGAGCCGTATAGAAGCTTTCCAAACTTTTCGTATTATCTATTTAGCACCCTTCTTCTACAACCTTCAATTACATGGAGGGTGTAACACGAAACAGCACCCTTTCGGTAACATTGTTGAGGGTGTATTACTAGATTTAGGTGATAGCGCAGGTAGCCGAGGGTGTGTTACACACCCATGTTGATTCCCAAATGTGTAAAAACTTGTACCAAAATTCTCGTACGGAGTTTGATACTCCCGGAATGTAGTGGAAGCGGATGCGTTAAAATAAAACCAAAAATAGAAGAATCAAGCGATAAATTTTCAACCTCAATATTTTCATTCGACGCTTGTCAATCTGAGAGTTTTGCAGCACTGCATGTACCCATTAGATAATAAAAAGAACACATGTGCATTGACTTTGTACTATTCCAAAATAAACAAGAAAAACACTTCAGTCAAGGAAGGGTTCAATAAGCCATACAATGAAATCAAAGTAAAGATTTTACTGATACTGTTGATATTTTTTATTATTGTAACTCAAATGGTACAGCTTGCAGCAAGATGAACTGTTGGTGGCACATAGGCTATTGCTAGTAAAAATGTTATTGGAGCCACTAGCGCATCAAGAAGTTAAAAGTAAGTTAATGAACGTCGTTTACCTTTTATTGAATAAAGTTAAAGAAACAAAAATGAATGAATTAAGCTAAAATAATTAGCGGTACTTGGAAAATCACTTACCCAAGGTCTTGTTTACGTATGAGGTAATATCCGCATGCGGGTTGCCATTGAAAGATATGCCCGCATTTAGCCATACACACATACCAAATTTTCTCGAGCATTGTTTGTAATCCAACTGAAGGATGATCTAGTTTTCACGTATTAAGTTGATGACGTCCAAGGCTCTACATGTTCACCTGTTTGTAACATCGAGATGGTCTGGAAGAGCTTGGCTCACAATACATTAGAAGAGCCGAAATCTCAACCGGAAGTCGTCGTGACGTCAAGGATGACTGGCCAAAATCAGCTCTTTCCGAACTTTGCAACTGAATATATCAATGGCACAAGCAAATGAACAGACGCGATCAAGCCACGAAAGGCAGGATTCAGCTTCCATTTGCTCTAGCAGAAGCAAAGCCGCGGCATTCCCTTCGCTGACCAATGCTTGTTGAAATGTAACCGCCTTGGTGCCAGCATCTGGCAATCTAGGCAAACATTCGTTAACCCCAAATGGCACCATGTGAAGGTTGATATCTAAAACTTATTAAAGATGTCCCGAACCAAATTAACCTACTTAAACACGAAGGAAACCTGTAAAAAATTCTATCATGTAGCAGGTGTTTGTAAACGGGCAGGAAGACAGACATGAGAAGTTTTGAGCTAAATCTGATAGAAGTTTATTACGCACAGCATGTCCTGTAGAAAAGTAATAAAATTGCAGGCGTCATAAAATGTAAAAGGTATTTCTAAGCTTTATAGTTGAGAAGATTGCAAAGCAAACAAGAACAGGTAATTCTTAGTTACATTGCCCTATTCTCCTGGCAGCTGGTGGCCAATTCCCCTGAAATTTACCCGCAGACGCCTGCATGGCGGTGGCAATCAGTTCATCGAAGGGATGTATCATTGACAGATTGTTTTACAAACAGCTATACAAATTTTGTTTTTTGGTAAGAAGTCACCCAGATTGTCGCCGCAAATTTCTTTGTAGGTGTGGCCACGCGGGTTAACATTTCTGTATTGAGCCGTCTGGTGAATGTCGCCGCGAAGCCGCGTGGACGGGCTGCTGGCCAGTGATCGACACACCTGCAAAAATGTCCCTGCAGTGCACTTGTCTAGCGAGTGTCGGTGATATGTTAGTGTCGACTAAAAGTGTCCATGAAACGTGGTATGCACGAAAAGTCACCTATGAAACATGTTTCCACGAAATTGCCGGGAGAACAAGAAAGCTGGTATTTTTCGGTAGTTGTCGCATGATTTCATCCAGCTATTTGGGAGGCGACTGCGGGTAGAATTGGGAAATTATTTTCCTCTCATGGAGAATAGACAGTGCCTGATTCTATAAATAAATAATCTTGAAGAATACACGTGTGAACAGCGGTCACTAAGCCTAACAAGTCGGGTTCAGTGCACTAACCATAAACTTGCGACTTGAACGATGTATTCCTGGAGATATATGTCAATATGGGCACTGCAGATCAACCACACTGTAACGAGACGACGATGTCTGCTACATCAGCCAATCTAATGGACCTCTTCTGCTCGTCATTTCCGACGAAACGAACACTAAACGCGTCGGGATAATAATTTCTTAGGCTTCTTGAAGAAATCGCTTATTGCCGATATACGCGGCCGACTTTTCAAATACTGGCTCTGATACGCCATGGGATCTACGTTCTGGGTAGGTCGTAGCATAGCACACAAGATCCAGGGCCAATGGGGCTAAAGCATCCTGATCAGAAAGTTGCGTCATCCGGGAAACCTTACTACTTGATCGCGCTCCCACGCTACTCCAGCCCAGAGAGCGGAGTCAAGTAATAAAAAGTCTCCAGTTGATTGGTCCGGCGAGTTCGCACATTCTTCCATACTTTCAGCTTAGGAAGAGAAGGGAAAAAGAGAAGGAATAGGAAGTAACAGCTCCTTCAAGGTTAAAAGGGGGAAGAAGCCACAAAAAGCTTATCTTCAGGGCATCCCCCGACATTGAACATAACGAGAGGCTTTGTGACCTATATCCTTGAAAGTCTGACCCGTTGATAGTGTAGGATGCTATCCGTGGTTCTCTGCCTTCAGGCAGGTGCCAGGCTCTGCCTTATCTCTTTCTCTTGAAGACTGTAGTCACGTGATCCTACCAGGAGACACGATTGGCCTGAAACAAGCATAGCGTCTACTGCCAAGGTCAATACCGAGTGAACAGGACAGCTCCATACTCCAGCGAAATCCCGAGCCCAAAAATGGCCCCAAAACGGGAAGCCTGAAGATCCTAAATTCTATGCTATATAACCCACATTATTATATAAAATGAAGAATTAACCGTGACTGCGTTATCCGCGACTACGCGACTAACCACTTTCTGGATTCGGGTTAAAATTTGAGCGTGGGAAGTTCTGGTAGCGTTAGCGCTTGCTGTTGATGCAGGACGCTTTTATTGTTGAGACCCTGCTGTGCGAACGCGAAAAAATGTTCTCGTGCTAGGGCGTGTTTGCCGCAGTATAGCGCTTCTGTCAGTAATGGCCCAGGCAGGGATTGCAAGTAACTCTTTTTTGGCGCTCTGTTATAGTCTACGAGCGTCGGCAGTTCATCGTTGATGACTTGAATGTGAGCATTTAGTTCACTATAGTACACCGAGCCTCAATTGGCGTCAATCACCACGATAGTCAAGAGCGTCACAGGCTGCCCGCCACCCGAACAACCACGTTGCCAAGAGCAAAACCAGCGATCTGCCCATCTAGGTCGCCTTGTTAATTTTCCTTTCTTAACGTGTAGTTCAATTTTGAACGTTTTGTCGCGGTTTTAGCCGAAGTTATTAGCTTCGTTGGCTCAGGAAATATTTAATCTAGCACCTATTTAAAACGTTATTGACACTTAAGCTGTTTATCAGAATATGAGAGACGTCGTTTAGGCTCCTCCAAAAACAAAAATCACAACATCTCCACGTGGTGAATGTGATGTTGATTGGGGCGAAGATAATTGATTTATTGTTCATAAGTAGTGCTGATGGTGCAGTGATTTTTATTGCTCATAGGTAGTGTTGAGTTCAAGCTGCTTCGATTTCATTATTACTGCTTTATGGTTATGGTGTATAAGAGCATTTCGGGCACGCTAATACTCTTGCGTAGTAAAAAGGCGAAAGTGCGCTGATATCGTGTTCGGGCTGTCAGCGTCGCGATGTGTTCCTACTCAGAAGTATTGGCATGTTTCCCTTGTTTCTATCATATTTATCGCTCTTCCTACCTTCTATTGATTGGTGACACTACACTAGGATCGCGTCTCAATGAATGCTTAAAAAGTGAAAACTACAGTTAAATTTTTAATGTAGCACCATTAAAATTTTAAACATAAGCGTGAAGTAATCTGTGCTCGTCTTTTTATTGTTTTAAGACAAGGGGCGGGCTTTTATTTTGCAAACGCAATCAATACAAAGAGAGATGAGCCTCGCCCTTCGGGGCCTCTGCAGCAGCAACACTTTGGTCAACGAGTGGCCGAGGTGGGTGCGCCACCTGCAGTTCATCCTAGACAACTTCTGCCTATTATTCGCGGCGAATTTGATCGCAGCGCGGCCACCGCGTGTACCACTAGACACTGCACGCCTGTAGCAGTCTGCGAATTACTTGGACGGGTTTTGGCTGTGAAGCCCAGTAGTGAAGGATGTCTGGAGGCAATTTGGGGCACAGGGTTCCTGCACCACTAAAATTGCCGAGGGGTGGTACAGTGGCCTCCACATTCGGCTGACCGGCTACCATTCAGCCCTGGCTGAATTCATTCAGTCTATTCCGGTTCCCCAGTTCGCGCTGCAGAAACCGAATTCAGGCCTCTGAAGGACCCCCGGGCTGTGGCATCGGCACCATCCAGACAAGTCCGGGAAAGGAATGAGAAGCTGCGAGGAGATGGCCTTCTTCTACTATGTCTCAATAACGGCCCCAACCGTCCAAGACATAACGAATTATCCGAATATGGTTGCCGCGTTTGGGCTTCTCGTCGTGCAGTAATTACGTTCTTGTCGTGCAGTAATTACGAACAGTTCAAAATATGCCTCTGTATATGTATATAAGTTGTTTCCTACTCAACCCTGTGCCGCTGTTCGTGGAATGATATCTGTAACTGCTCGTTTCTGTTTGAAAAATATTTCACGTAACACCTTTGTCAGGTAAAATAACGCCTGAATATACCTTATTGACAAAATGTGTCTGCAAGGACTTTACAGGCGACCAAAAAACGCGTATTTTCTGTTAAGCGTAGAAAAAAATTTATTATTTTTTGGGAACTACAGCATTCGGTAACCTTTTAAAGGGGCACCGATCGGTACTTATGATTGCAGATATATTTAATAGAAAATACGAGAACCCGGGACTGGGCAAAGTTACCCAAGTTATTGGGTAAGTTATTTGCGATTACAAAGACTGAGATACTACGCGGTGCTTAGTCAGCCTGTTGGATGGTAGCACTGAGAAAAACTCGAATATGCGCGACGCTGCCATTTGAGTTGACTAAGAAAATGTATGTGGACATAAAGAAGTAGACGACGGAGGATGTCTTCGCATGGTTGACTCGAAACCAATTAGGATTGGCGTGTTCTGCCTTTCAAGGTAAATATTTTCTTAGTATATGTGCGTACTGAAAGTATATTCTAAGTAATTCGATGAGCACTATGTTGCCGGTCACTGAAACTTACAATTTTTTCTAAAACGGTGAGAGAAGGAATAGGCGCATTCATAGACGCATGATTCAAAGTGTCATGCTTGCATTGCGCAATGCAACAGCGCATACTTCATTTTCGAGGTCTAAACAGATGTTCCGCCTCATTATTTGCTGAGCTGAATTTGGTAGATTAGAGGAAGTGGCTCTCTGAGTGTTATCCGGGTAAGTAGACGCGCAGCCGTTTTTAAGAGAGTAGAGAACCAAGCAAATTAGACAATGCCGATTACATGGCGGGGCCACTCATTCCTCTTGCAAACAGTGTGCGGAAAAAGAAAGCAATACATCAGGAACAAATGCAACGACACCAAACATTAAGGCGAGTAAGTAGCTTAGTCCGTGGAATTTATTATAAAGCAGAAAAGTGAATCAATGGCCCTAGAGAATAAGGCAAAAAAGACAATGTCCATCACAGCGCGGGAAATCTCATGCCACTCGCAAACAGTACTAGGAAAAATATGATATTTTGAGAACATCTTTATTTCAACGAAACTCACGAATCAGTTTCTCCTGCTTCTGTCTTGTATCTCAGCTCACGCTAATCTAAAGATAACTATGAAATTAGCTATCTTCAGGTATCTTGTTATGTATATTCTTATGCGGAATCATTAGACGATTCGCTTTTCTTTGACATGACTATCGTTGATTGGTTGGTTGATTGGGGGTTTATGGCACATCAGCATCTAAGGCTATAACGCGCCAAGAGTCTGAAATGTTGCAGTAAAGGGTTAAAAAGAAGAAAGAGAAATTGTAGCTGGTGATGTGATAAAACTATGAACATGCATTTGTATAGGTGTAAAAGATATGGTCATAATTTCGGGGTGGAAAATAAAATCACAGTCGGTGTATAAGGCCAATATCAGTGAAAAACTTAAATAACCAATCATGTGAATTGAGTGGTTCATCGCATAGAATCCGGGCTAGGTGCGGTGGTACATGTTCTTTATATTGTAGCGAGAACTGTTTGTGACGGTATTGATTATATGTGTGGCATTCAATTAGGATGTGTAAAATGCTTAAAGTTATGTCACAGTGTTCACACACCGGAGCATCCTCCCCACTGAAGAGGTGCCCATGTGTGCGACGTATATGACCATTTAGTGACCGGCACAGGACCACTTCGTAGAAGCGCCTCCCGATGCCGGGCACTCATTCATTCACTTATGTCGGGTTTTACTGCATGTAATTTGCTGTGCGTTTCGGTATTCCACTGAAGTTTCCACTTTAATCGACTGCACCGTTTAATAAGGAATTTTAACCAAGTCTACTTGTTTCTCTTCAGCAGAACTTGCTGCCGAATCAGCCGCATCATTTACCGGGATGCCAACATGGCTAGGCACACAGCATAAAGGTATGCGAATGTTGCTGTTTGTGGCAAAAATAATCTTGCTCTGCAATTTAGAAACAAGCGGGTTTCTGACCGGTTCAAGCGATTGGACTGCACTTAAAGAACTCAAAGAGTCAGTGAATACTACTGAGCTAGGAAACCTTTTCTTGGTTACGTAGTCGATTGTCAAGAGCAGATCATAGAGCTCTGCCGTTGACTCTGGTGGCGTTTGAGCT
Source organism: Ixodes ricinus (assembly GCA_037355805.1). Taxonomy (NCBI): domain Eukaryota; kingdom Metazoa; phylum Arthropoda; class Arachnida; order Ixodida; family Ixodidae; genus Ixodes; species Ixodes ricinus. The sequence goes on from JAZHYW010000449.1 coordinate 12,578, forward strand.
GAACCTCCTTACTCGCTTAACGGATGGTTCGATCATAACGCAGCCTACACTGGAGTCGTTTTTTGTCCCATCCGTATAGAAACATGCACACTCTTGATATTTACATTGAAGTTCCAAAAAGTCCTGCTTCATTAGTTCCAGTGGAACATCTTTTTTACTATGTTTCGTAGGTCTAAAGTCGCAGTGAATGTTGTTGTAGTCCCATGGGGCAATATGTGGAAGGTATTCGACTACTGGAACCTTTGCATCCATCCCACCAGACTCTGCTGAACACAATTTGTAATTGAAAAATGAGGAACTATGGAGGGTTCCTTTTGAAATGTTCTCTGAAACCGAATGTTTTCTATATTGTCTCGAGCAGGCTGCTCGGCAACCTAGCAAACGCTAATAGAGTGCATAAAAACCAGTGCGACCCTTCTATCCTCCAAGGATGGTTCATTAGCGTCTACGTACAGACTAGGTACTGGAGAAGTGCGGACCGCACCAGTAGCTAAACGCAACCCCTGATGGTGAAAGAGATCCAACATATTCAAAGCCGATGCCCGGGCTGAACCATACGCTATGTGACCATTGTCAAGCCGGGAACGAACGACAGAGCGATAGATGCGTAACGACACAGTCGGAAGGATCCCCAAGACGCATGCGATGAAACCTTAATAATGTTGAAATATTTCAGGCATTTCAGTTTAAGACTCTTCATATGTGGAATGAAAGCGAGTTTTGAATCAAATATGAGACCAAGAAACTTTGTTCTCTTTTTATGGAAATTAAAGTACCATACATACTCAAAGTTGGATCATGGAAAATTCCATGCCGAAGAGAAAAACAAAGACAGGCTGATTTCTCGGGCGAAAATCAAAAACCATTTGTATCAGCCAATTTGATCAAGTTATTTACCGTGAGTTCAATCCGACGTTCACAAATCGACAAGTTACAAAACGAGACGAAAATCTGCAAGTCGTCAACATACATAGAATATTGCTCTAAAGGCGGTATTACACGAGTAATTATGTTTAACTTAACGATGAAAACGGTGGCACTGAGCATGCCTCCCTGGGGGACTTGATTTTCGTGTATGAACTCCCTTGAAAGTGTTGTCCCAGCTTCACTCGGAAAGTACGGTGCTCCAAGTAGCTTTGGATGGAAGCTAATATGCGACCTCGAACACCGAAACTGAACAATTTTTGCGGTATGCCGAAACGCAAAACCGAGTCATAAGCCTTCTTTAAATAATAAAAAAACAGAAAGGCATTGCTGCATTTTCACAAATGCCTCCCACACAGCAGTCTCAAATGGAACTAGATGATCAACTGCGGACCGAGCTGAACGGAAACCACACTGGTACTTATCAAGTAGGTTGTTTCTTTCCATGTAAAACATAAGCATCTTAATAATTATCCCCTCTATAGTCTTTGCAATGCAGCTAGTTAAAGCTAGGGGTCTAAAGCTAGATAAAAAGAAGGTATCCTTGCCTGGATTTAGCACTGATACGATAATAGCAACCTTCCGCGAAGATGGGAAGTGACCCTCGTTCCTAACTCTATTAGAAAGTTACAAAAGAATTTCCAAAGTGGACGGATGAAGATGCTCAAGCATTTTATAATGAATCCCATCTGGTCCAGGTGCAGACTGCTTGGGTGAAAGAAGAGCCGACTGAAGTTCATGCAGTGTTAATGGAGCATTATATGGTTCTCTCACAGCCCCGAATGTGGTCACAATTTGTTTCTGCCTGCAACTTGTATCGCTAGAAATTTTGAGTATAATGCTCGGAACACGATAAGAATTCGAAGTGTTCCCCTAGGATGTCTCCCTGCTCTTCCAGACTTGCAGGGCATATTCCATATCGACTTAAGAGTGGGACACAAAATTCCTGGTAAGAATGAACTATTGGGCGAGTTGGTAAGAGTTCATTACAACTTACAGCGCGACTAGGACAAGGAGAGACAGAGGAGAAAACATAGGACAAGCGCTGAACTAGCAACTGATTCTATTGAAAAGAAGATGCATGTGATGCTGCTGCTGCTCGTGCAGGCATGCCCCTCCGTGGCCCTGGCGATTCTTCTCTCACTCAACACGAAACCGGCCAAGTTATCCGAGATCCAAAAAGCCGATCTCGCTCTTCATCGAAGTCACTGTGGGCTGGCTCACACACAAGGATCCGTTTTGTGTTATGTCGTACGTCTGCAACATTTCTCGGTGTAGTTTGTGGTTGTGTCAGAACATCACTGTCGTGTTGTTAAAAAGGGGTTGGCATCCGCAATCCCGGCAATGCATCGCGAGATGTGTGTGAGCGGTTCCTTTCATAGAACTGTGGTGTTCTCGTAGTCTTATGTTGAGGCAACGCCCAGTCTGTCCTATGTAGGCACGCCCGCAGGAAAACGAAATCTTGTAGACCACGCCTTCGATGCATGCGACAAACTGCATTCCATGTTTGATGCTGCAGCCGCTTTGAGACGTAGACGTTGAGAAGGCTAATTTCCATCAGAAGCTTGACGATGTGCTGAAGATCTTCACGGAAAAAGGGCTACGACTTCGATTCACCTATGAAGCCCCAAAAAAGAACCTCATTCAGTTCCTGGATCTCCGCATCGAAGTGGGGGACGATCCTGTTTCCTGGTGTGACAGTCCCAGAACAGCGAAGGCTCTTTTAAACTTTCAATCAGCCCACTCCAAACTCGTCAAACAAAGCATCGCATTTCCCTCTCCGAGGACTGCTTTAACAAGCACATGCATCCAGAAGTTGAGTTCCAGCTTAATGTACCAAATTCAACGGCTCAAGAATTCGGGGTATCCTAATTCGGTCATTTCTTCAGCTTCCGAAAAAATCGTGAAATACCTTAAAACAGATCCAGAGATCGAGCAACGCGATCTCGAGCAGAAAGAAAAAAGAAAACTTCAGTCATACCGTACATCCACCGCCTTTTCCACGGACTCAAGAAAGTCGTCTCGAGATACAATGTGACTAAAAAAGCCAGCTGAACTTAGGAAAATAAAATACAAAAAGAGAAAGAGACAGGCATACCGCTGGACTGCCAACTGTGGTTTAATACTTCCTCCTCTTCCTGAACCTTGACTTTGTGTTTTCTTTTCCCTTTTTTTGTTTTAAAACTCTCATAAAACACCGCTTATATCCGAAACCTAACTAAACTAAAATTTGAATCACCCGCACCTTCGTCAAGTCATAAAACACCGCAAATATTGTTTTTCTTTGGTATTGAGCTTGATTGAAGGCTCGCTGACGCATGTGGCTTCTTTTCCCTCGATGGCCAAGGTACAGCCAAGGTCTCGAGCATCTCTCGTGCATACAAGTTCTTGTGTTTTGCGATGATGGTAACGCTGTTGAACTCTGGACTGCACGCGCAGTTGCGGCAATGTGCCGGTAAAGGTGTATCCACACGACGGACCGGGCCGCGGACCAATTGATCACGTGATGAGCGGTCCGCGGGCCGTCCGGCTGCTATGAGCATCCACACGGCGGACCAAAAGAGCAGACGACAGAGTGAACGGGTCGGTACAGCTCCGCCAAACGCATGCAGCGAGCTGCTTTGAGGCTATTTGTAAGGAGCCAAGATGGAGGATGAACGAAAGAGACGTTTGGCCACCGTGGCCCTGGCGTTGACTATTGAGGACGAGGAGGAGTTAAGTGAACCGAAAAGGGCATGCTGGATGAAGTCCTGGATGTGCAGGAAAGATCTTGGTCTTCATAGTCAACTCTTTTCGTCGCACAACAAAAGGTTCGTCTTCTTCGTCTTCAACAGTTGGTGCCAAAAGAAAACGACTTTGGATTTGGATTCGAATCCAAACAATAAAAGTCAGCTTGTTGCCAGATTTAGCGCTTGAGTTATACTAAAACGCCGCGGTCCGCCGCCAAAATCTGTGGGAGAAAAGTCGGTTGGCATTTCTCAGAAGCGCGGGCCGCGGACCGCCGGCGGACCTCGAAAACCGGTGACGTAAGATCACGTGATACGCGGCCCGCGGACCAAACCAGCAATTTGGTCCGTCGTGTGGATACACCTTAAATGACCTGCATTTTGTACCTTTTAACGATGCTGCGTGTTCTCTTGTCCTGCCGTTAAGGCGTCTACCAGTTTTTCCAATATAGCACTTGCCACACGATAAACAAAAAGCACAAAGTCAAGGTTCAGAAAGAGTAGGAAATATTAAACCACAGTTGGTAGTCCAGCGGTATGCCCGGCACCAACAAGCTCAACTACAGCCTGTTATACAATGTGAATGTTGTTTTTTCCGCCCGCCACAAGCTCAGCTCTGTATGCTCCGCAGTCAACAAACGCGCGAGAAATGATGATCCTACGTCTCACAGCGGCGGCAGCATCAAAAACGGAATGCAATATGTCGCATGCACAGAAGGCGTGGTCTACACGATTCCGTTTTCCTGTGGGCGTGCCTACGTAGGACAGACTGGGCGTTGCCTCAACATAAGACTACGAAAACACCACAGTTCTATGAAAGGAACCGCTCACACACATCTCGCGATGCATTGCCGGGATGGCGGATGCCAACCCCTTTTAACAACACGACAGTGACGTTCCGGCACAACCACAAACTACCACGAGAAATGATGGAGACGTACGACATAACACAAAACGGATCCTTTTGTGTGAGCCAGCACACAGTGACTTTGATGAACAGCGAGATCGACTTTTGGATCTCAGATAACTTGGCCGGTTTCGTATTCAGTGAAAGAAGAAGCGCCAGGGCCACGGAGGGGCATGTTTGCACGAGCAGCAGCAGCATCACATGCATTTTCTTTTCAATAGAATCAGTTACTAGTTCAGCGCTTGTCCGATGTTTTCTCCTCTGTCTCTCCTTGTCCTAGTCGCGCTGTAAGTTATAATGGCCGGTAAGAACCATCGATTTTATGCACTCGGTCCCAAATCTCTTTCAGAGATGCACTGCTATTAATACAGGAAGCATAACCTATAAGGCTTTGCCGCTTAGCGTGCATTCGGATGTACCTCGCTTCGTGCCCTCATTTTTTTTTTTTAATTAATAAGGTTTCTCGGTGTAGGATATCACATAAAATGTCCCCGCACTTTGTTTTGTTCCTTTTTAGCCTCTCGGCAGTCTTCGTTCCACAACGGCTTTGGCCTTTTAGGAATATGGGTGCACGTCATCGGTATGGCAATCATTGCAGCTTTTAGGATAGGATTTGTGAGATGGTCTGTTGCTTCGTCGATAGAGAGTTGATGTAGAGATGAAACACTAAAAAGATGACTGATTAAAACGTGCCTTGTCAGCTTTTTCCAGCTTCCACCGAGGTGAACTCGATAAAAGAGTGGCGTGAGAATGGTTAAACTCTAGAATTAGTGGAAACTGGCCACTTTCATATAGATATGGGATGAACTTCCATGAAATCAATGGTACTATTAAAGGGTGACAGATGGATAAGTCTATAGAAGTAAAAGTATGAGTGGTAGAACCAAAATATGTAGCTTCATTTGTGTTAAGTAGGCAAAATCCGGAGGAAAGAAGAAAGCGTTCAATGAGAACCCCTCTGGAATCTCGTCCGCCACGCCCCTACAAATGATTGCGTCCATTAAAATATTCCAAAAGTAAAAAAAAAGGTGATGGCAGCTGAGTAACAAAGTCTTCAAGCTCTTCAATCTTTAGGTGATCTATGTGGGGGGGGGGGCGGGGGGGGGCATATTGTCACGAATGAAAATTGATGAGGCGATGATAACTGAAGAAACTAAACGTTTAATGGGGCGAGCTTGTGCCCAAAACAAAAAGGGAACAGAAGAAAACAGCAGAGCGTTGCGGGCGTCGATGTCGGCGAAGCCGCAGGATCGAGCGCTGGGTCGAGACTGACTGCGGCTCGCCACGCGGAGCCCCTTATGTACACGCGTGGGCTTCTAGAATAATCGGCGTAGAAAGTTCGGCGTGTAGAACATTCTGACCTCGAACAAGCAACACGGTTCTCGAATCAACCAGAACATTACGTTAGAGTCAACAAAAATGCGTCCCAGTGGCCAGGAATGGAACCCTGGCTTTTCGCACAGGAGGCAGGAACAATAACCGTTAGACCACGCGCGCGCTACCTACTTGACCAGCTGCGCGCGCGGCATTACTCACCCCTTTAGAAAGTGCATCGGCCCAATGCAATACAAAAAAGCAAGGCAAATAAAAAGAACGGCAAACTAAAGAGTCATTTAGAACACACAAGGTACGCGTCCACCGTCCTATCGAGCTTAGTACTGCTTCAGGCGCACGACGTGGACGACTTCAAGTCGTGGTGGACGGCGTGATGATGTTCTTGTTCCGTCGGGCGTCACCTCGTAGTTCAGATCTCCAAGTCGATGAAGTGCCTCGTAGGGTCCGAAAATACCGTTTCAGGAGTTTCTCGCTGAAACAACGGCGACGAATCGGAGTCCAGACCCATACCCTGTCTCCGGGCTGGAAGTGGACGTCCCGACGACGAGGGTTGTAGCGGCCAGTGTTGACACATTGTTGGGCTTTAATCCGAAGTCTGGCGAGCAGACGGGCTTCCTCTGCCCGTTGGGCAACCACCTGGGCGTCGTCGCTTCCGTCGACAGCCGGTTCGTGGGATAACATCGCGTCCAGCATTGTCGTTACTTTGCGGCCATGAACCAGTTGAAAGGATGTCACCCCGGTGGTCTCTTGCATGGCCGAGTTGTAGGCAAATGTGACGTACAGCAACACTTCGTCCCATGTCTTGTGCTCGACGACGACGTACTTGGAGATCATGTCGACGATGGTCTTGTTGAGTCTCTCCGTCAGCCCGTTGGTTTGCGGATGGTACGCCGTGGTGCGACGATGGCTGGTGTGGCTGAGACGAAGGACTTCTTGGGTCAGCTGTGCCATGAAAGATTATCCGCGATCTGTAATCAGGACTTCGGGAGCGCCGTGCCGGAGGACGATGGATTCAATGAAAAAATTGGTGACTTCAACAGCAGTCACTGACGGAAGGGCTTTCGTTTCTGCGTACCGCGTGAGATAGTCTGTGGCTACGATTATCCACCCGTTTCCCAGGGTCGACGTAGGAAAAGGAACAAGTATATCCATTCCGATCTGCTGGAACGGTGCAGTTGGCGGAGGAATCGGCTGCAGGAGACGTGTCGGCTTCTTCGGCGGTCTCTTGCGTCGCTGGCACTGGTGGCAGGATCGGGTGTAGAGGTGGACGGTTTTGGGGAGCTTGGGCCAGTAATACTTTTCACGAATACGTGCCAGTGTCCGGCTGTAACCAATGTGTCCGGACGTCGGGTCATCATGACATGCTTGAAAAATCTACTCTCGAAGGTCGGCCGGGATTACAGCAGCCACGACAAGTTGTTGTCCCTGAAATTTTCTTTGTAGAGTACACCATGTCGCATGACGAACGTCAACAGGGCTCGTAAAAAAACACGTGGCATGGTACTCCCGCGCCCTTCCAGGTGCTCTATTAGTGCGCGCAGCTCAGGATCGTCTCGTTGACGTCGTGCCATGTCGTCGGTGTTTACTGCGCCTAAGAAGCACTCGTCTTCATCGTCGTCACTGCTGCCGAAAGGTGTTTCGACGGGCGCTCGAGACAGGCAGTCGTGGTCGCTGTGCTTGCGGCCTGACTTGTAACCACAGTTATGTTAAACTCTTGTAGTCGGAGACTCCATCGAGCGAGGCGTCCTGACGGCTCCTTGAGGTTGGCAAGCCAGCAGAGCGAATGGTCGTCCGTGACTACGCAGAACGGGCTCCCGTACAAGTACAGACGAAACTTCATGATTGCCTAGACGACCGCAAGGCATTCTTTCTCAGTCGTGGAGTAATTTTTCTCCTAATTGGACAGTGTCCGACTTGGGTAGGCGATGACTCGCTCGGTGCCTTGTTGTAGTTGAACCAGCACCGCGCCAAGTCCCGCGTTACTTGCGTCCGTGTGAATCTCGGCATCCGTATTCCATCAAAATGTCCGAAAACAGGAGAAGTCTCGACTCGTCGCTTCATTGGGGTGAACGTTTATTGGGGTGAACTTCTGCCCAAAACAAAAAGGGAACACAAGAAAACAGCAGAGCGTCGCGGGCGTCGATGTCGACGAAACCGCAGGATCGAGCGCTGGGGCAAGACTGACTGCGGCTCGCCATGCGGAGCCCCTAATGCACACGCGTGGGCTTCTAGAATAATCGGCGTGGAAGGTTCGGCGTGTAGAACATTCTGACCTCGAACAAACAACGCGGTTCTCGAATCCACCAGAGCATTCCGTTAGAGTCAACAAAAATGCGCTCCCGCGGCTAGGAGTCGAACCCTGGCTTTTGGCATGGTGTTGAACTTTGGCTTTTGGCACAATAACCGTTAGGCCACGCGCGCGCTACCTACTTAGCCAGCTGCGCCCGCGGAATTATATAAAAACAAACTGTAATTATACGATCTAACAAAATTCAGGCTGCCACAGCCTCCAGCGAAATCTGCAGAGTCACTTCGCTACATGAAATTGAGCGTTGCACTACAACTGCAACGCCTCCAGATGAATGAACTGCTTTTTTCCGGTACTTGCGAAACACCTGGGCCTGTTTGCTCGAAGCTGGTTAACTCTGACCGCAGTTAGAAGTTAACCGCATTTCCGTACGAGGGGGAATTTCAGGTCACGTGACCGGCAGAGTAAGGAGGGTGGGGAAACATGGCGGTGACGCCGTGAATGAGCACCGCTCGCTTTGGAACTAATATGGCAATATCGGGCGCGTTAGTCAGCAAAGAATGGTGCAGAGGGCTTTCGCCTTGCTTTATCTCACCTAATTACCAAAGCATGAGCAATGACCTTGCCACATTTTCAGATAGTTTTTCGATTCTGGCCATTCATAAGCCTAAATGAACGCGATAATTGTCGTCATAGCAACGTATTTGGTAAGTGCATTGCCTTGACTCAATCGGCCGGGTATTATAGCACACAAAAGCAGACAGCGTCCCGATAGACATTTTGCTGAATTCCCCAAGCACCGAGGTGCATGCTACGAATGTAGTTACACACGCTGCATGTGTTCACATCTGAACTAGTAACTATTCTAAAGCAAAAAGACTTAAGGGGTGACACCACCTTCAAGTGTCGACTTTTAAACCAGTTGCTCAATATTGATGAAATTTGGAGGGTCTACTCGTCTCATTGCCTAAATGCACTCTATGTTTTTCATCTCTGTAGGACTATTTCACATAGAGCTACAGGGGTAGGTACACAGCTGTTGATGTAAGTTGCCTCACTTGGCAAGGAAATCTATCGTATAAACTTGCTGGAGAATATTGAGCATTTCTGAGCTTCAGCCTTAACTAGAACATACGGTGAAGGGGGCTATCTATTTTTACCTTAAAATCCTTGTTTTTCTATGCAAAATGTCAATTTGAAAAGCATTCCACATAATGGGGCATTTTCCCCTCATCAAAACTTTTCTTTTTGGCATAAAGAACTTTATTTAAATAGAAAAATAAATATCTAGCCCCCTTCCTCATTAAATTTCAGTTCAGAAACATCCACAGCAAATAATACATTCAGCGATTTATTAAAATGATAGATTTCTTAAAAACGAAAGTTGCTGCAAAAAAAGTGAAACTGAGAAAAACCTGTTTAAAGTTTCCAGTTTTTGAGCGCTAAGATGTTTTCCAAGTCCCAAAACCAACTAGCCCAACAATCTGCTCTATTAAAGTTTCCACACCACTACATTTGCTTTTACTGGTATTGGTGGCAACTAAAAGACACCAAGAGCATAGATGGTGCCTTCTGCTTACACCCAATCTCCAGCATGGCTTTGCTGAGTGAGTCTGAGCTTTAAACGCTTTCTTCGAGTGTCATTTTGTTGTTAGCATCTGGGCAGTGATGTGAAATGAGTGAGGAATTGGGTATGCTTGCAATACACGAACTAACATCAGCAAGTATGAACGAGGCAAGCATCATCGAAATACAAAGCAGACAAACCCACGTGACGTTCTATAAATGAATGCTGGTTTTAGTCAGTTTTGTGTTTAATCAGGGAGGCTTTTTCGATTCTCGGCCATATGCATAGCCTCTTCTACATAAAAGCTGGACTTCTTGGTGTTCTTGCCCAAATAGAATTTTCTCTCGAGCAAAAATGTTTAATGTACTGAAACTGCAAAGAAATGACTCTTTGCCAACGAGAGTATGATCATCATTTTAGGGCATACTGGTGCAAAGCTACAGCAGTTTGAAAACAGGAAACAGAAGTTTCACATTTCAAAAACTTGTGATTTTGCATCGTTGGCTGACCGAAAATGTTTTATTTCACCATAAATACTTCAGATATTGCAATAAAATTTGCAAGAGTATAATTTATTAGTTGTGGAACCACAATACATAAAAATGGGAAAATTGTTTTTTTCTAAAAAATTTAAATTTTTAGGTGGTGTCCCCCTAAACAAACTTCGCCTTGCACGCGCGTTCGTCCAAGTCTTATTATAATTATTCACTTCGGAATCTTTTATAAGGAGTAGGCCAGCGCGCACGGACCGTAGGATTACTGTTCCAGCGTTCTCTTCTGATGCTTGGGTAATTTACAAATACGTCTTTTTTCACCAAAGCCGGTTTACATGTGTTTTTATTTTATTTATGATGGTGTTATATACAGTTCGTACACGCTGGCCAACCATGCTGTCGGTGCACCGCACGCCTTTCACTGCTCACTTCTTCCTTAACGTTTCTAGGACTGAACTTCGTCGTCCTTTTTCGAACTTGAAAGGAAATTTCAACGAGGCTTGTCTTCAATTCAGACAGCCCAGCATTTAGAAATTTTCCAAACAGAGGGTTGTCGCGCCGCCGTACTATCGGCGTGCGATTGCGAGTAACGAAGAATGAACCACTCGCACGAGACGTCTGGGAAAAGGAAGCCCCGTGTTTTATTTCGTCAGCCCTTTTATAGGCGATCCTGCAGACGTCACCGATAACCAGAGCACACCACGTGTAGCTTTGTCATTGTCACACTGTCACACTGTTATCACACTGATACCACACCTCCCTTTCTTGGGAGAAAAATAATAACATGTTAGCAAATAAAAAATACGTTAGAACTCAAACACTGTTCAAGATACCGCTTAATCATCAATCCCCAGTCTGATCGGTTTCTTAACTACTCTACCCGATCTTGTGGTTACGACGGTCGTCGGTGTCCTCGTAGTCACTGGAGAAGGATCGGAACTTATATCGCTTCTAGCTTCCGAATCTTCGACCCTTACGTCACTCTCACTGTCCGGTATATCGTAGCCTTCATCGTCCTCTGCCTCCGCTGGCAGTACCTTTAAGTTTCGGCGGTTTCGCCTTAACTTCACCCCTGGCTCGGTCTCAACCAAGTAAGACCTTGGTTTTTCTGTTTGGGCCACGACCGTTGCCCTTGCCTTTCTGTCAGAAACCCACACTTTGTCGCCCACCTTCAACTCAGAAAGCTCCTTAGCCCGATGGCGCCTATCGAAGCTTTTGCGCTGCTTTTCTCTTAGATGACGATCCTTTATCGCCAACATTTTAAAGTCAACGTTTCTTTGAAGGCGCAGCTGCGGAAGCATTGGTACGCGTGTCCGTAGACGTCTGCCCATAAGGATTTCTGACGGGCTTTTGCCGGTAATCCCTGGGGTGGCCCTATAGGCTAGGAGAGCTAAGTAAGGGTCGGCTGATTTGAGCAGCAGACGCTTAATTGTCTGCACCATTCTTTCCGCTTCTCCGTTGGCTTGAGGGTGCCTCGGGCTCGAAGTGACGTGTTGAAAACCGTATAGATTCGCAAACTCTTCAAAATTACAACATGCAAACTGCGGACCATTGTCGGAGACAACAGTCTCTGGCACCCCATGACGAGCGAATATGCTTTTAAGCCTCTCTATAACAACAGTTGCGCCAGTCGAAGGGAGAACACAGATTTCCGGGTACCTTGATAAATAATCTACAACCACAAGATAGTCAGAGTTCCTTATTTTGCACAAATCGACCCCTACTCTTTCCCATGGAAAACGTGGAGTCATGGTCGGCATCATCGGTTCAGCCTTCTGAAAACTGAACTCGGTACACACATTGCAGTTTTTTACCATCACTGCCAGTTGCTTGCTTAGGCCAGGCCACCAAACAGACCCTTGTGCAAGAGCTCGACATCTGCTGATTCCTTGGTGACCATCGTGCAGGCGAGATAACACTTCATCACGAAGTGCCTGGGGAACAACTAATCTTGTACCTTTTAACAAAAACCCATCACACACAGTTATGCCGGCCCTCTCTTGCCAGTAAGGTCGAAGGGAGCAAGGGACAGACGGTTTTTTAGGCCAGCCCTTACGAGACAGCTGAGCCAGCGTTTTACACACTTCGTCTGTAGTTTGACCTGTTTTTACACGTGACAACAAATCGTCTCCTGTTTCAAGACCCATTAAACATCCCTGAGAGAACTTTAACACCTCTTGAATTGTGAGACGTTCCCTTTCCATTGGCATTTGATTGAGAGGTGCCCGCGACAAAACATCGGCGGTTGCAATGCACTTGCCCGGTACAAACACAACCTTAAATCTATAGCGCATTAGCCTCATTCTAAATCTCTGAACTCGAGGCGGCAACACATCTATCGGACTTTGTCCCAGCAACGTAACTAGAGGCTTATGGTCGGTCTCGAACGTCGTGTCTAAGCCCCTTAGGTACTCGTCAAACCTTTCGGCAGCCCATGTCAGTGCCAACGCCTCTTTCTCAATCTGCGCATAGCGCGTCTCAGCTTTGGTCAAAGACCGCGATGCAAAAGCGATAGGCCGTCGTACCCCTTGCTGTTCTTGTAAGAGGACGGCTCCAAGCCCAAATGACGACGCGTCTGCCGAAAGGATTGTCGGATGGGTTGGGTCA
>JAZHYW010000450.1:0-17403 GCA_037355805.1 Ixodes ricinus
CCGACGATGTGGATGCTTGAGGCGGCGCCATGTTCGTCGGCGGCGAGACGAGCAGAAGCCTCCGAGCAGCGCGCCAACGTGTCCGTTTTAACCGGCGCGGGGCCCGTAGTGGCATGGGGTTGCGACGGTTATTCATATCGGCGCGCTGGCGGCACGGACACGCGGCGCCATCTGGCGGCGGTCGTTGAAGCTAACGCGCGCAGCGGCCAATGGGAGCCTCGTCGCTGCACGCCAGCCAATGGAACATTTGGGATCAGAGAAACTAGGTGCCATTTTCGCGCTTCAAACTGGTGACGTCGGATCCCTCCATGGGACAGTTAATGCTTTCGCATTAATATTCAAATAGGACGGTTTCACGCAAGTCGCAAAAACGTTCACGCGTATACCGACAGCGACTTTGTGATTTTTTTCTCAAGAGAAATTTTATTTTTTCGCAAAAAAGTTGAACATGTTGTTGCGCTTGCACAAGCAAAAAATATACCTTCTGGTAAAATTAAAATAAAAAATGTCGACCGGACATGGTCGTTCAATGCTATCTGAAAACGCCCAATACAAACAATCTCAAGCAATCGGAATTTTTTTTTAAGTATCGTTTTCGTTTTGACGTTTTGAGCGGCGCTCCACGGCGGCGGATCTATTGGCGCTCACAGGCGGCGCAGGTAAAGGTTCTGCCGCCCCCTACTTCCTATATGATGTTACCACCAATGCTGCAGGCTGATCTATTTGCAAAGTCGCTCCGGTTGCTTCCTTTACGTCGCGTACACGGAGACACTATATACGCCGGCTGTCAAAACAGGCACTGCGAAGCATGTTACAGGGTGGTGCACCTCGATCGCTGCGGCACATGAGCGATTTCGGGTCGTTTGTACGATAATGAATTGGGAATTTTCTCTTCAAAACTACTGTCCACCTCTGTGTTGTCAATTCGTCTTTTCTTGACCACACCGTAGCATCCTTACTCTTTTTAAAAATAATGAAATTGAGAAGAACGGGTATCTGACCGTCCCATTTATGGCAACCGCGTAAGCGACAACTTGGCCATGTTTCTCGCTTTATAACTTAAAAAGCCAGACAAATGTTGCAACATGTTTTTGCAGACTCTGTTAGTACATATTATAAGCGTTAATTTCAGAGAGTCTAAAGAATATTCAAGATGGCCTTTATTTAAAATGATTTTCAAAATAATGCACTTTCAGTTAAATGTCCCTGTGTGAGCAATGATTGTAAATTTCTCCCACTAACCTGGACAACAATATTTAACGCACAGATTAACTATATACAGGGCAACATACTGGCAAAGTTTGAAGACCTTAGCTTTAATAGATACGGAGAAAATTATTCTTTAATCAATAGCGTTATTGCGCAATGTTCCGCGTTTGCGATTTTTTTTTCTCAAAATAACGACCCTAATTCTCGGTGATTAATACTCTTTGTCAATCCTTCCTGTGTCTACTTTTTCAGTGGATATTTCTAGTCCCGCAACCAGAACTATTTTTGGGGGAAGCCACCTGAAATGTCAACATCGCGCGATATGCAAAACGCGCACGTGACTGGAGGATGCTTACAAATTTTTTTCGCGAAGACGAAAATGTTTTTCCGAAAACAAGGATTGGTTTTATTCTTCTGGGCATGAAGCCAGCAAAATATATTTTTTTCATCGAGGTTAAAAATGGTCACCAGACATGGTTGTTCGATCTTGTCTGAAAACGCCCTGCTTCCAAATAGAATGGTTGTGCCTGTCAGCTTAGTCCCGCTGTGCGACAGCTTTGTGGGGACCTACCCTGCTTCCCCGCTGAGATGAACGAAAGACTTTTACGCCCAGTGTTCCTGGTGGAGTGTGCGGGATACTGAAGCGGAGCCGTTTTATAAAGAACGGCTCCGGACCAGGTCTACTGAATTTTATTCTATTTCCGTCGGCGTAACCGCGCGGTGCATGATGGGTAATTTCCTCTAAATTTAGCGGAAAAATTTTCCCCGCTAAATTTGGCACAAAAATTTCTCCGCTGAATTTAGCGGAAAAAATTCCCGCTAAATTTAGCGGAAAAAATTCCCCGCTAAATTTAGCAGAAATAATTCCCCGCCAAATTTAGCGAAAAAGCATTCCCCTCCAAATTTAGCGAAAATTATCCCGCTATATTTGGCATAAAATTTCCCTATAATTTTAGCGGAAAAAATTTCCCGCTGAAGTTAGAGGAAAATTTTCCCGCTAAATTTGGCACAAAAATTTCTCCGCTGAATTTAGCGGAAATTCCCCGCCAAATTTAGTGGAAATAATTTCCCGCTAAATTTAGCGGAAATAATTCCCCGCTAAATTTAGCGGAAAATTTTTCCCTGTCTAAGAGCGCAAAAATTTCCCGCTAAATTTAGCGGAAAAACTTCCCGCTAAATTTACATAAAAAATTCCTTGCTAGATCTAACGAAAACATTTCCTCCGCCAGATTTGGCGGAAAAGTTTCTCGCCAAATTTAGCGGAAAAAATCCCCGCTAAATTTAGCGCAAAAATTTCCTGCTAAATTCAGCGGGAAATTTCTTCCGCTAAACTCAGCGGAACATTTCCCCCTAAATGGGGGCAAGCAGGAGAGGAGGAGGGGCATAGTCCCCTCTCCATACCTTCCCTCCTCCTCAAGAGCTGCTCTCTAATTCGCCGTGACAGGGAGTTGTAAACGACTTTCATTTTTTTGTGCTAATTTTCACGAGGATTTCAATGTAGAATTAATTATTTTGAAGTGTTAACATTACGCCGGAATAGACAATTTGCTAAATCCCCCAAGCACCTCGGCCCGTACTCGAGGAATCATGGGGACGGTGTTTCTTCAGCTGCCTAGTGATCGGAAATTTCGACCAATTCTTTGGTTACACAGTTTTGAGTGTAATTCGGAGTCACCCTGAACAAGTGTCGTATTGAACCCAAGTACCTGTCATATCACTTTTAACATTTTTCGCCAATGTCAGTACTGTGCATTCTGTTCAACCTTCAACCTGGATGAGCTGCAGACATATCTCTTACATTATTATCATTCTCGTACAGCTTCAAAGACGCTGATATTAAGTTAGAAACGCTAAAAATGCTAGAAACAGCTCCGCTGAATCCGAGCTAAATCCCGGTTTTGGTTGTTGTGATTTCTCGGCTTTTAAGTAATTCCTGCTAAAACAACAATCACGAGAATGATAATATTGTAAGAGATTTCGGCGCCTCAGCCTGGTTGAAGGTTGGACAGAATGCACAGTATCATAAACGCTGCCATTGACGAGAAATTTTAAAAGTGATATGACAGGTCCTTGAGCCCTTTGGGACGCTTGTTCAGGGTGACTACGAATTACACTCGAAACTGTGTAACCATGGAATTGGTCAAAACTAGCGATCACTAGGGAGCTGTAACATCTCGTCGCTGTTCCTGAGTGCCCGGGTTCCTGGTTTTCATCTCGTCCGGGGCCTGCTTTCTGCGGTCCCTGGCTACGTGTCGTCGAGCTCCCCGGCGAGGGCGCCGACCGCCATGGCGACCGCATCGACGCAAGATTCTCCCCCGCCGAAAGCGCACGCTTTCGACGTTGTCGTGCCAGTAGGCACATCGGCGGACGACCTCATTGATGGGGTATCCGCCATTGTGGGGTTGCCCGAAGTCTTCTCGGCGCAGCACCTAGGAGGTACAAACTTCCAAGTCGTCGTCAACACCCGTGCCGCCGTCCTCAAGCTTCGTGAGGCCGGCAGCGTCTCCATCGCCAACCAGTCAGTCCCCATCGTGCCGACGGGTCCGCAGGTGACGAATGTGACTTGCCTCTTCCTGCCGACGTTTGTGCGCAACGACCAGCTCGTCCAAGCCCTGGCCCCGTACGGCAAAGTCATCGACGTCTCCTACGCGACCTACCACCGAACGGCGACTGTGAAAACAGGAACCCGCTTCATCCGCATGGAAATGAAGGAGGCTAACCCCCTGCCTAACTTCCTGCGCGTCGCCGGTCATCGTGCTACATTTGACTACCGCGGCCTGAAGCGCGTATGCCGACGCTGCAGGCAGGAGGGCCACGTCCGGGCACAGTGTACGACGGGCTACTGCGACCGCTGCGGTGTCTTCGGGCACCCCACTGAGGACTGCACTGCCAACTGCAGACGCTGCGGCGGAACCCACGCGACTGTGGACTGCACGGCCAAGAGAAGTTACTCCTCCATGGTTGCCGGGAACTACGCTACCGATTTCCCGGCCCTGGACCGAGGAAACTCGACCTCTCCCATCGCCCCCGAGGCTCCGGCCGTACCACCCGTCTCCACCGTCGACCCTCCGTCACCACCTGACGCCGCAGCCGCGGCCCCACCCCCGCCTCCTCCGTCGGCGCCCCCATCCGCCCCACCTGAGCCGAGCCCGACCGGCTCGGGGGCGACTTCAGGTGAGGGGACGGACTCTGTCCGAGCCGCCACGGTTGTTGTCGGCGACACCGCCTACGCAGCGTGGAGCCCAGCGTCGGGTGATTGCGAGGTCTCCAGCGACAGCGACCACCTCGTCATCGACGAGAACCCCGCTCCAGGTAACCCCGCAGCGACACCGACCGACAGTATGGACACGACCCCCATTGACACACCGGACTCCGATTCGAGCCGACCACCGCACGAAGACTCCAAGCGTCCCCTCACGAGCAGCGGTTCCCGCTCAACTGACAGTGGGGGCCCACGAGCCACGTGCCCCAAGAAACCGCGAAAGTCCTCCCCCGCGTCGCGACCCCTCTCCAGCATCGTCCGACAGCTCCACTTTCTAAGCAACACGCCCGGCGTCCCTATCCCTTTTCTTTATTTTATTCTGGCCACTCTTCGCATATTATCCCTGAATGTGCGGGGCTTTCGAAACCCTGCGAAGCAAACTGAAGTGATGCACTTCGCGAGGATGCAGAACTGCGATCTTCTGTGCTTACAAGACACCAACTTTGCCCGCTTCCGTGACGTTGCAGATTTCGAAGCCCGGTTCTCTGTGACTGCTTTCTTTTCTTACGCGCCGCGCCGCGCGACGGGCGTGGGCGTGGTTGTCTGCAATCGCAGTCTGCTGCGCAACGCCACTTATCTTTTTGATACGGAGGGAAGGACTGTCCGTTTCGACTTTTTCTTCGGTGAACGGAAATTTCGCCTCGTCACCGTTTACGCGCCAACTGTATCGACCTTCCAGCACGACTACTTCCGCAGCCTCGACGTACACCTTCTCGACGCGGGCCCGTGCTTCTTGGTCGGCGACTTCAATTGCGTCCTGGACTCTAACGCTGACGTTCGGGGTCCTGGTCAGGGTCGCTCAACCTGGTCCGCCCGTGAACTTCGGCGGCTTGTGAGGCACTTCGACCTCGTGGACGGATGGTCCTTACTGCATGGATCCACCCACCAGTCGACGTGGAACAGAGGGGCTTCAGGAAGTCGCATAGACCGGCTGTACTTGCCTCGCACGCTATCTGCCACGCTACAGACCTGTACTGCGGTGGACTTCCCGTCGTGCCCAGAAGAGATTTCCGACCACCGTCCGCTACTTATCAAGTTCTGCTTCGACTCTGCGGTCGTACGCTCCTCGCGTCCGTGGCGTCTGGATTCCAGGATCCTCCACGACGAGACCACGCGCCGCACGTTGGGCAACCTGGTCAAGGAGTCGCTAGTGGGCGTGCGCCCAGAGCCGGCGTCTTGGGATCGCCTGAAAGTTCAATGGCAAAGCTTCAGCACTCTGATGGGACGGCACCTCCGCGAACGGCATAGAGGGCTTCTGCAAGACACTATCCTCCGAATCCGTATCGTCCGCCGAGGAGGCGCCTTGACCCCCTTCATGAGGGCGTACCTCGACCAGCTGCAGAGACGCTACGAACGATACCTTCGGTTGGACTCCACCACGGCTACCGTCTTGCAGGCTCAGGGGAGCCCGTCGGCCCACCCGGAGGTACTGCGCTACACCCATCGCACAAGCCTACAAACCTTCGAGAGACAGCAGACGCCCTCCGTGTCGGGGTCACCCGGCCGCCTTGACAATGGTCGCTTCGCAGCCCACTTCCGGTCGCTGGCCCAGTCAGACGCGCCGGTTGATCGCAATTCGGTGTCCTCGCACCCTCTCCTCAGCGGCCTCCCCAAGATCTCCGCCGAGGATGACGCGGGCCTGCGGCGGCCCCCGTCCGCGACCGAGCTGTGGAACGTTTTGAAGCGGATGAAGAACGGCTCCGCACCAGGACCGGACGGTCTCCCAGCGGAGTTCTACCGCACGTTCTGGCACATTCTCGGGAACTTCTTTACCGCCGTCGTGCGGGTCTACTTTGAAGACCTCCTCCTACCGCCGTCCTTTCGGCTGGGACGGATCGTGCTCATCCCCAAGGAGGGTGGTGACCATGCCGACCCCGGGGCATGGCGCCCGATAACGTTGTTAAACAGTGACTACAAGCTCCTCGCGGCGACCCTAGCCTCGCGTCTGCAAGCTTTCCTACCGGAGCTGGTGAACCCCCGACAGACGTGCTCGGTGTCGGGCCGCAGCATACATACTTTGACGACTCTCACTCGTGACATCCTGGAGTTCACACGCTCCCGACGGGCAAACGGGCTTCTCGTGTCGTTGGACCAAGCCAAGGCGTTCGACCGCGTCGAGCACCAATATCTGCTAGGTGTTCTCGACGGGTTTGGCTTCTCCTCCGAGAGCGCTCAGCTGTTCGCAGCCTTGTACAGTGACTTGAAGAGTGACTTGTTCCTGAATGGCTCCTTAGTGGCACGCTTTCCGGTAACGCGAGGAGTTCGGCAGGGGTGCCCGCTGTCCCCAGTCCTTTTCGTCCTCAGCTTGGAGCCCTTTCTGCTTGGAGTCGACAGGCACCCCAGCATAAGCGGACTTGCTCTACCTGGGTCCGGTGAGCTTCGCGTCTCGGCGTATGCGGACGACGTGACCCTCTACCTGCGCGACGAAGACAGCCTGGTGAAGGCCCTCCGGCTCTTCGACGAGTACGCGTGCCTCTCCGGCGCACGGTTGAACCCTGGAAAAAGCAAATCTCTCTGTATCGGGGCTCCCCCACGTGCCCGCCATCTCTGCCGCGAGCCCAGTCCGTTACCATTCTTGGGGTCGCGTACGACACCTCCGGCGTGGCTCCGGAGACCTGGGCCAACCTGCGTCAAGAGATCATCGAGAAGGCCACTGAGGCTGGGCATTATGACTTCCCCATGGCTGTGCGGCGGTACCTTGTTCAGACGGTTTTCTGTGGAAGGTTGTGGCATGTGGCCCGCGTAGCCCTCCCGCCGCGCCCCTTCATCCTCCAAGTGCGTTCGGCGCTGTTTACCTTCTTCTGGAACAACCGCACAGAACTCGTGAGGCGCTCCCGTTTATGCCTCCCCCGCGGTGAAGGCGGGTGGAGCTTTCCGTGCATCGAGCTGGCAGCGCCCATACTGGCCCTGAAGACAATCCTGGCAACCCTTGACGACCACGACAACCCAGCACGGCCGCTCACGCTCTACTTCCTCGGCGCCAATAACCGCCTCTTGGGAGACTCTCTTCCGAGTCCTCTTCGGCCCCGCGCGGAGACGACCCCTGCATTTTACAAGTCTACCGCGGATCTCTTCGACAAGCTCAGCGTCCACGTGTCACGAGAGGAGATACTCGAGGCTCCGGCGTCTAGGCTTGTCGAACGCCTAGTTGCGGCAGACCAACCCCCGCCGCCGCCGGGCGCGGTGCAGCCGTACCCGTGGCTGGCACTAACGTCGTCCACGCTGCCGGACCACGTGCGCGACTTTGAATGGTTAAAGGGTTGGGGTGTCCTCCCAACAAAAGACAGGCTTTTCCGCTGGGGTGTGGTACGGGACGCACAGTGCGTCAATTGTGGTGCAATAGAAACAAACGCGCACGTCGTGAGAGATTGTGTACCGGCGAGGGACCTATGGCGCATAATACAGCGCTCGTTTCGCGGTCTCGGGGTGGACGTCTACGTCACACGAGGCCGTTGCCCGCGGGGCGCCTTTGCGCTGCTACTAGTGGCAATATGTGAGTGGGTGCTGTGGCGTAACCGTTGTGTCGCGACGGCCCAGCGACAACGACGCCGCGCGTTGTGGCCGCTGTTGTGGGACATCCGAAAAGAACTCACCGCTTACCTGGACGACCAGCGGTTCTCCCTTGGCGAGCAAGAGTTCCTCCGCCGGTGGTCGTGCCGCTACCTCTCTGTAGTGAGGGGTCGCGTCATGATCAACTTTTTACTGTTTAATGGGCCTTAAGCTTTAGTTGGTACTACAGATCAGTACCCCCGCGAGACTCTTGAATATGTGTGTTGCGTGCAGCGAGCGTTCATATTTGTGAAATAAATTTTTCTGAACAGCTGAAGGATCACCGTTCCTATAATTCCTCGAGTGCGGGCCGGGGCACTTGGGAGAATTGTAGACAATAAAAAGATATAAAGTGCTGATTTCAGGCTTGTGTCCTTTTGATATGCCTGGCCAGATCTGGAATTTCCTTACTTAGCCAGATCTGGGATTTCCATACCTGGCCAGGGATATCAGGCTATATCTGGCATTATGAGGCTATATCTGGCAGATATACCATATCAGGTTATATGTGGCCAATTTTTGATATGGCCATATCTGAAATCTTCAGATCTGGCCAGATATAAATTTTTTGTAAAGGGCCCCACGCAACAACATTACGGTACCTCGCCGCTTAGATCTCGAAAGTTATGAAGAATGTGTTCGGCTTTAAGTGAAAAACAGGTGCGCCCACAACACTTGTAATATGAAATTAATATTTGTCTCCGTCTCTTGAGTCCAAGAAATATGGGTAGGTTTTGACTAGTTTATCGATAAAACGTCACCTATTAACTTTAATGTGATAACTGTCGACGACTTTAATGTACCTGCTACCTGGTGGTCTAGCGAAGCCTCAATGTCCAGCTGTCGAAGGGCAATCAGCTCTTATGTTTTTTACTACAACGATCCTTATCGCGGCGAAGTTCCTCAAAACAGAATGTGGAGACGTTTTGGACGTTCTTTTACAAATCTTGAAACTTTCAATATTTCGACCGTGAGAAATCCAGTCGTTCCCGCCGATTAATGACATGTACCATTTTCTGTTAAGGCAGAAGTGCTAGTCACGTCCGTGAAAACCAAAAATATATCGGTTTTATTACGCCAAAGTCTCGTATCTTTAGTTCTATTTATTTTTTGCTGCGTATGCATAAGACGACGTTGTTTTGCTTAGAAAAGATTGACGATGCGGTTACTGTTTTGACTAATATTGTGATGATTGGCATGCACAGCCTTGTACTACGAAAACAAATCGATCGAGAAAACGGGTATCCCCTGGTTATATCGCGAACTAAAAAGCTCAATGCGCAAAAAATACACTTACACCGTTTTTACCGCAAGACTAACATCAATAAAGTTTATGCCGGGTTTAGAATATGCAGGGCTACGGTTAAAGAACTGTATAAGCGCGATAACGAGACTTATCGTAAACATGTCGAAGAAAGTGTTTCTAAGCGTCCCCAGGATTTTAGGCGTTTGGTAAAAAGGAAAACTCGAGATAGGTTGAGTCCGGCGTCACTAATTGTACACGGCGAATATTCTCCTGACCCAGATACGCTGTGCAATCAATTCTTAGAGTTCTTCTTGTCAACCTATTCATCTGTTATTGTTGAAAACACAGAGATTTTACAAGTTGTTCATATCCAGTCTTTCCTGTGCCATTAGCCTTGCCGACGTTCTATGGGAAATCCATCAGCTCCGTCTAAACATAATGTGACCTTGATAACATACCGAATTTTATAGTTAAGGGGTGTGCGGATATACTAGCTTTAGCGTTGTGCGAATATTCAAATTTCTGAATAGTAGTTTCGAATATTACGCTATTCGATATTCACTTCAAGAGCAGTTGTAATATTCGTGCTTTCCGAAGTGTTGGCAAGCACGAGTCGCGAGTTGTTTATTGTCTAAAAATCAGTAAGGAACGATTTCTAAAATCGAAAATATACTCGCACGTTCGGCAAAACGGTACAAATATTATGGTGGGAACTTTAAAATATATTCATCACAGTCATTTTATCAACTTTGTTTAATGAACGGGCAAAAGAAACCGTGCAACGTGCTCCAGAGACGCCGGCGCCATCCTTGCCAATCTTGGCGCCCTGGTTGCCAACACGTTTTTCACACCACTGCCGAGTTCAGACACAAAGTTAGAAAAACAAGTTTAGGATAAAAATAAATACCTTTAGAAATTTCTTATAACCTGCGTAATGTCATTATGCAGGTTCATTTCTTTCTTCCATCATTTTTTCAACTCTGTAATCCCATTTATGCATTTTAATGTCTGTATTCAAATAAATACTTCACACATGAACTAATTATGGCCTTATTCTCACAAAGCAGTCCACCTAATAATTGCAGGTATGCAATAATTATCTTGCATGCCACTTTGCGGCCAAGATTTTTGAACACCAATCATTCCATATTCGATTCGAAAATATACGGCCAAAATCACTATTCGCTTCGAATTCCCGTGAGTCTGTTCTCGAGAGCAAACTGACGCAGTGTATTTTGATTGTAGCAAGGCATTCGATCGTGTAAATTGTAAGCTGCTGTTACACAAACTTTCTATGTTTGGGCTAAGTGATGAGTATTGTTCTTGGTTAAAGTTATTTTTCGCAAGGGAAACCTGTGTCGGCTACGCAACTGTAATCTTTTTTCCTATACCATCTGGTGTACTACGGGGTTCCAATATTGGACCTCTTCTTTTTAATATATTTGTCAAAAATATCCAAGATATCATTCATCGTTCGAGTCTCTTGCAGTTCGCAGATGATCTCAAGATCGATAAAAATACTTCTACGTTATATTAGTGTGTTCTACTGCAAGAAGATATCAACGCCATCTGTCGATGGTGTGAAACAATGGGCTTGATCTTAACACTGGAAAAACACATTCAATATCTTTCACGCGTAAGACTAATCCAACCCATTTTGTGTACCACTTAAAAAATTCGTGATTACTCTCGTTATGATTGTGTAAGATCTTGGAGTGATGCTTGACTCCAAACGTAACTTTAACTCGCACGCGTCATATATATACGTTGTGAGCTCATGTTTTTGTCTTCTCGGTGCAATGTCAAAGTTTAATAAGTGTTCTTCGAGTGTTTTCCTTTCTTCGTGCTTTATGGAAGCACAGTTCCTCCAAAACATGACTTCTTCTCTGTAATTTGGAATAGCCTCAGTGCTACAGCTTCCAAAAATGTGGAACGTGTACAGAAAGAATTGCCAGAATTTATCATTAATATTTATTATAAAACTAGAGAGACTAACACTGTAGTTTTTTAACAGATTTACAAAAGGACAAGCGCGACTCTAACGAGTGTGAAATCGCGGGACGGGAAACAACTGCCGATGAACTATCCGATAATCGCACACTTCATTAGACGCGAAGTGTTGTTGTTAAAAGAAGTATGCATAAGAAACCTGTACATTCAAAGACATGGGCACACAAACACCGCGGTCGTGTTTTAAAAATTCCCGTGGCCCATTTCTTCGCAGCGACGTAGCAAGAGATGCATGTTTGTGCTAGGAGGCATTCTCGTACAGCGAGGTTCGTTATGTACCGCGTTAGCCTGATTGAAAATACCGATCGGCGAAGCAAGGTTGTTTTAAATCTGGAGTACTAGCCTCAGTGAGCTGTTCTCGAGGTTGCGAACAAATGGACGCAGTGAGCTGGCACGGCATACGTCGATCTGCGTTCATTTGACTTCGCCGTTGCGGTGTTTTCGCTCACTCTTCCGTGCCAGCAGAAACGTAATTGTTTTGTTATTCGCTGTGTCTGATATCGTAGCAACGAGAAGAAAAGGGTACTTGCTGCATCGCGTGTAAATGTGGAGCAATCCACAACGACCTGAGCAATGGCTGTGCGGAGACGATAGCAGACGAATGACGCACAACCTGGCGAAACCGAAACTACACGTTTCACAGTCTCCTGCTCCCAGAGTGCAACTGAACAGCTATAGGGGGCTGCTTTTTTGCATACTGCCCATTGTACTTAAACGGACACAAATGAGCGTGTTTTTAATACTTGTGTCGTAGCGCGCAGTTTTGGCACTCTTATGTCTCGAGTGTTTAGGATGCGTGTTTCGCTTCAAAGGAGTACGCTCAGCCATTTTGAAACACTGCTGTCGATGAAGGGTCTGTGAGTGCGATCTGCGCTCCACTAAACTTGTGTATATGTGAATATGTAAATAAACTTTGCGTTCTGCATAAGTTTCTGTACATGCACATTTTTCGGGTAAGATGTGATCACGTCTAAAGCAATTCAACATAAGTGTCCTAAATGCTTATTTTTCTAAAATGTGATGTACATTTCAAGTATATTTTTAGTAAATTTTCAATATGTGAAGTACATTTCGATACATAATTTTAGTCTCATTAAAACTTTGGTTTGGGCTAGTTGGTCCATGGTAGGTATTAGGTTTAAAAGCGCAAAGAGACAGGGACGATAGGAAATAACAAACGACATGGACAGGCGCTACTCTCAACTCTTTACCAAAACAACCTTCGGTTTGCCGCGTACAAGAAAGCATCCCAAACTAGGGAGTTCCTGTGGCAGCGAGCTCGGCTAAATCTTCCACCCAAGAGGAAGTTTCCAGCAAGGGCTACGGACAACGTCACCTTGCGCGTGGGGGGGGGGGTCGCCACCATTCCAGCAGAGGTCAAAGACATCCTGTAGGAAGGTCCCAAACACAGCTGCAAGCCTTCCTCTACTCGACACGAGCTCCTAGCCATGGTTCACAAGGTTGCTGATCGGGTCACCGAACAAGACCGAGAGAGAGCCATTGGTGATTGTGTGGACTGATTGAGAGGCACAAGACATATGCCTCAGGCGAAGCCCCCTTTTGGAAAAATCGTGAGTGTTTTGAAACAAAAGAGAATTAGCACTTATGGAAGCCAATTAGGAGGCGGGTTCTGTAGTGATGCCAGAAGGGATGTTTCAGGAAAAGGCACAAGTAGCCATTAAAAAGATGTCTAAGGCAGTAAAGTTTTTCCCCGAAGCAACAGAAATCCGCGTCACTGGAAATGCTGAAAGACTCTAAACTTCGATGGCCTGAGAAGGGCAGCTAACAAAGCGAAGAGTGGGTTTTGGGGGTGTTTTTTACTGAGAAACTCGCATAAACCCGACTGCGCCTTGAGAGATTCAAAAGAAGGGCAGCTAACAAAGCGAAGAGTGGGTTTTGGACGTGTTTTTCACTGAGAAATCGCATAAACCCGACTGCGCCTTGAGAGATTCAAAAGAAGGGCAGCTAACAAAGCGAAGAGTGGGTTTTGGAGGTGTTTTTCACTGTGAAAACGCATAAACCCGACTGCGCCTTGAGAGATTCACTTGGCAGGCACAAGCAAGCAGATACCTACAACGTCAACTTAACACTCTTGCAGTAGATGATCGTTTTCTGGCACGAAGCTCAGATGAAGTCGTTCAAGAATTGAAAGAGAGGGATACAGAATGCATTCACGTGCTTTTTTCAGTTGATGTTAAAGACTTGTTCTATTCTGTTCCGCACGAATGTTTACTCAACGTTGTGACGAACAAGAATCACTGATTCGGGGGAGGTGTTGTTTCAGGAATGCTGCAGAGTATCAGTAGAGAAAATGTTTTAGAGCTTTTGGAATTTTTTCTGGGTTCCACGTCGTTAGCATCAGTGGGCAGTTTTTGTACAAAAATCTGGTGTTTGTATTGGTTCGTCCGTCACCCCTGTTTTATGTAACATTTTTTAGCATCGTTGGACAAGCGGATCTTTAAAGGTCTAGCAGAATTACATATATCGTAAAGAAGTTTAGGTATGTTGACGATTTCCTTTGTAACTTTTGGATGCTGGTATTAATTTGGATGAAGTTGTGAAAGTTGTCAGAGCCTTCATAGAGGCATCTGGAGGTATGAAGTTCAATTGGGAGATGTCAGATGACCAGCGCATTTAATTCTTAGATGTTGTGATCTAATTTTCTGAAGACCATTTTCGTTGAATTTATAAACCGCGGTCAAAGAAAAGCCTAGCGTCGTTTGACAGTGCTCAGTCTAAGCTCATTGAGCGGGGAATCGTTATACCTTCCCTTGAGGCAGCATTCGCAAAAAGTTGTTATCCCCAAATGTCGACTAGCTTTGATATACAGATAAAACAGCTACGGAATGCAGTGGTTCCCTTCATGGCTGATTTCTAGTGTCTGTGAGAACCTGCTTAAAAAAATCAAACAAAAGAATCAACAAAGCGGTAGGATCACAGAAAAAAAGTTGAAAAAAGAGTACATGCCATTCCGTACACGTACAGAGTTTCACACAACATAAAAAAAATTGCCAGCAGATACAAAGTTTACAAACAGAACGCTGCTTCATTTACAGGGCAAAAGAACACAAATTATCTGTACGCAACGATTCGGGGAGTCATTGGTCTGAGAATTGTGAAGCGTTGTGGCTGCGAACCGCTTTTGGAGTCACACGACCACGCTCTTGAAAAAAGCAAAAGAAAAAACAGAGGGGGAGGTTATAGAGGCTTTCTTTATTAAAAAAGAAGAATGACAAGGCGTCAGTTCGCTCCATCTCTTAGCCTCATTCGATGAAGAAGTGACTTATCTCGGTGGGTATCTGTGAAGTGTTTTATTGGCTGTTGGCATTGCTTCGATATGCAAAGTGCAAGATGAGTTGTGCATACAAGCGTTGAACGGTCTTGCGATGAATCAGTTGAGAGTAGCACCTGTCCCTGTCGTTCGCGTTATTTCCTATCGTCCCTGTCTGTTTGCGCTTTTAAACCTTATATCCTACCATAATTTTAGCGCACCACGTAGTTTGAGCGTCTGGTCCGTGGGTCTACCCAGTCTGTCCACCGTCCACTAAGGTGCACATGATGAAAGCAATGAGGTCGTTCATAAAGTTCGTATCATCGGCACAAACTAAAAAAGGGAACAAAACAGGCATCAAAATAAGCATGTCCTTAGTTTCCGCACAGTATAAACATCGCAACCTTCAGTAGCTCGGAAAGCCGCTAAGAAGTCAAAACAAAATGGCACTACCCGTCAGGGTGCCAAGCACATGCAGTGATCCGTTTTCTCAATTCTGAAAGGAAGCAATGCCAAGGAGATCTATTCTGAACTGGTGGCGGTGTTCGGGGACAACGCCCCAGTTTATGACTCTTTGGTTAAATGCCGCTTCCAGTGTGGCCAACAGAAAAAGCATTTCAAGGACGGCGACCAAGTGATTGCTGAAGTGGTTTATTCCAGAACACTCAAAACGAGGAGTTCTATAACAATGGCCTCCGGCATACGGTGCGTCGCTGAAAAAAGTGGATAACTTTGGTGGCGAAATATGTAGAGAAAGTCTCAACTTCCTACTCAAGCTTTCCGATTGCTTACCCTCATTCCTTCGTGACAATAACACGAACTTTAAGGAACGCCCTCGTAAATGTATATGAAAGCATATTTTTATTCTCGACCTGCTGTTTGTGTGCCATTGTAGGCGGCCGGGTTTATCAATTGATGAGAAAAAAGCTATTGCATGGTATGAATATACAATAGGTAGAGTAAAACATGCGTCACATATATTTGCAAAAGTGTTCTACAAAAAGTACAAAATTAGTATACTTTCAGTGTGTTACTTTCACTAATGGAATATAATGAACGCCGTGACATTGCGCTTTCGGTTTTGACTTGTCCCATCGGTTGCGCTTTAACCTAAAAGATAGACAAAGCAATATTTACTTTACATTGGTGTAGACCGCGGCGCCGGGAGGCTATAAAGGGCGTAAGACCGCAAGCGGCTCCCTCTATAACATGCATGCACTGATGTTGCTTGGGACCAACAAATCTGGTCACTTGTCGGTAGCTTCCGGTATTTTTTGACCCGTGGTTTTAGGCTGATCTCCTGCACGCAATGGGGCCAGCAAGTTTTGCATCAAGCATAACCTGCGTCTCTGTTCAACTTACTTAAAGGAAAACTGACACACCCTAAAATTTTTGTTTTATTTTTTGCGAGGTAATTAATTCTAGTATCAGAAGTCTACCCAATCAATATTTTGCTACAGCGTCACATATATTCTTAATAAAGTAAAAAAAAACGCAACTGCTCAATACCGAAACCGAAACTAGACTGGAGAGAAAGAAGGAATAATAAGGAGGAGAGGGTTAGCAAACATCACGAGGCTGTGGAACTTTTTTTTATCATCGTATTTGCGGTTTTTTAGAAGCTACAAAAAAATGGGTACCATATTTATTTTCTATATTTAATATTGAGTGTGAGCCGTCGATGACGCACGACTTTGATTGTATATGGTGGTTGTGTCTAAACCATGGGAAACGGCGCGTGACCACGGAGAACGAGAGTGAGCGCGATTCAAACCGGCCAGTTCTTGGTCGGCGGATTTCCGGTCGGAAAGAAAAGCAATTTCGAGCCGCAAATGGTGTTCTGGGTAGTTGGGGCTCTCATATGTCATGTACAAATAAAAACCTTGGCGAGCATAGATGCCCTGTCAATGTCTTCTTTAATGAAATCGGGTATCAAGATGCGTTTGCATATTTTGAGGGATTTTCTGCCTTAAATCTCTACAGCAAATACCGCCACATGTCGACACGTACCTCAGGGAACCCTTGGCTGTGTTACAAATCTTACTGAATGAATTCGACTTACTCAGGCTAGTCATGACACGTGACAAAACAAATAAAGGAACGCAGAACGCGGAAAAAGTTTTCGAACGCAAAAAGAACTGAAAACAAATGGGGTTTACGCATAAGCCTTTTACGCAAGTGCACCGTCTCAGGTCTGGAGTCTATGCATTTTCCCAGTAGCATGTTGTAGAGTCGGTTTATCGGCGCTTTCACGTTGGGAGGCAAAAATTTTGCCGGTGATACCAGCAAGTACAATATCGCATAAAGCGGAGCAGCTTCATACCGGCAATAAAACTTTACGAGGGGAAACCTTATTTTTCGAATTGTCTCACACACCTAACGAGTCAGTGGCTTCATTAAAGCTATTGCGCGCATAAACAATGCTTAACTAAATAATATTATAAGCTATCAGCAGGCTACAGCACCATGGCAAACGGGAGGATTCTTAACATATCAATTCTAATAAAGAACGTCGTTACCGTAAAATTAAATAAGAGTGGACGATAGCGGTATAGCCCCGCGCATCGCTCATTGTTCTCTCTGCCCTTCCTCCCAGCGACCAGGAAGTGATGGTGACACGGCCTAGTCAGTAGTGTGTCTGGCTCGCAACCGGAACGGTCCTGGGTTCCAATTCAGCCTAAAATTATACAAATTTTTCATTAGGGTAAATGAATTTGTTTATAAAGGAATCATTTAAGACATCGAGGCGAGCTTTAATTCGCGTTGCATGTCATGTTTTATAATCACATGCATATCATGTGACATCACGTTTCACGAGCCTTGAGGGTTGTCTGAATTTCCCGTGCGGGGTCATGT
>JAZHYW010000451.1:0-65235 GCA_037355805.1 Ixodes ricinus
GTTTAGTTCCATTCCGCGACGACATGTGGCGCCTAAGCCCCGAGCGAAATCACTTTTCCAATTTCCAATGTGCCCTCTGTTTCCGCCCGCACCGCCAATCTTATCTTCGAATCCGGAGAGGAGACATCGTAATGCAGTAAGGGCATAGCACTGATAACACGCTCAAGACAGCTCCGAACCTCGGAAACTCTCAAGGTCACAGCTGGGCGCGCCTAGCGCAGACGTGCAATGTGTAATTGCTTCTCCCGCAGCCAATGTGCATTTTAAAGTGATACGCTAACGCTCAAGACTATTGCTCCATCGCTAAAAAGCCAAATTTAAACCGAGCAAAGTTAAAGCTATACTTCGTCTCACCTTAGCATGGACTGGCCCCAGAGGCCGCTCTAGCGCGAGACGGTAGCCTTGATTGGCGTTCAAGCCACACGAGCCCTCGTGCAGCCGCCGAGGTGTCGTCGAAAGCAAATAGCTCGCGCTTTTAGCACGCGACCAACAATAGCCCATGCTAAGGTTAGACGAAGTATTGAAGCGCGAGCCGAATCCGCTGCGTTTTCCTACCTCGCACCGGCGGTAGTGCATCGGACATAAGGTAAAACGATGCTAAAAGTGCTCTGTTTCAGGCTGGGCTTTCTCTTATCACTGGAGCCTGTTACAGAGGGTCTTCTGGCTTAGGGCGCCTTGGCTCAGGCTAAACTTTGTCTCACCTCAGCATGGACTATTGTTAGCCATGCATGCTAAAGGCCCGAGCCGTTTCCTTTGAATCACTCCTCGGTGGCTGCGCGAGCGCTCGGGCAGAGAGTACTTCAGTCGAGTTTGTCAAGGCTAGCCGCTCGCGCTCGCACAACCTTTTCAGTAGTACTTCGCAGTCTCACGCTAACATGGACTAACCACGGAAGCTGCGCTAGCGTGAGACGGCAGCCCTGACTGCGTAGATTGGCATCCTCGCAGCACGAGCGCTCGCGCAGCTGCCGAGGCGTCATCCAAAGCGATTACCCCGGGCTTTTATTGCGCGTGGTTGCTAAAAAGATACAATTATAGCTTTGGCCGTGATACGGTGGAATATGCACGTCAGCTATTTATTTGTCTGTTTGTAAACAAGCTCACTATGGTGGGTGACAGCTCAAGAGTGCAGTGGAAGCTCCGCCTTCCACTGCAGATTGTTTTTTTCCCCGATAACGATACCTCCTCTCCCCTCCGGCGGCCTTGGGCATGCATCGTACCGTTATCAGGGCGAAAAAGCGAACTGCTAAAGCTCTCCATTAACTCTGTAGCACAACTGCCGCCCACCCCAGTTGCAACATATTTATTATTCGCTCTAAGGTTGCTCCATATCTACTAACTTCGAGGGGCCGTGCGTTCTGAACGTTGGATCGTACTATACTCCGTTCGCCCCTAAGCTGACAGTGCGGTGGAAGCTGCGTTTTGCCAGACCAATCAGTGGCCTGCCTCTTATCGCCTGAACTCGCTCTCGGCGCGTGGTATGTGGAGAGCAGGGTGGTCACGTGGTGCAAGGCCGACAGTTGACTAGTCCAACAAGCACGCAGCTTCCACCGCACTGCCAACTTAGGGGTGAACACGAATCGAACGCGACTCGACGGGCGGACGACGGCTGAGACATCCCTCCCAACCTAGTCTATAAACCTCCCAACCTTTCTATATTTTCCATCGTTTTCTCCCGATCCCCTTCCCTATCGACAGTGTGCGCACTGAGCGCGCTTTTGCAACTAAGTCAATTTTCTTTAAAAAGAAGGGAAATAAACATCTCTCTATCTTTTTCTTACTCAGCTAACAGCTGATGTGCCATCATACCTCGGGATATTAGATCTGCAACAACGAACAAAAGGTCCGTAGAAGGAAAGAACCTATCGTCTACATCTTCATTGTTCCTCGAACCTGCTACTTGTTTCGTGTTATACACCTTCCAAACGCTTATCTCTGGTGCGAAAAATTCCGAGCGACTGGACTGTAAACGCAGGTGCGGAGTACGATATTTCGGGGGGAAGAGCTACTGCGCATGATCAAAATGCACTCCACAGCCAAATAAAGATGGCAACTAACAGAAGATCGAAGGTCTACACCATGCACATTGGCCCCAATGTATATAGGGCCATTCAAATTAGAGCCTTCTGCGAGATACCATCTTTGTTTGCTGGGCTGTGGAACTCTTTCGTATGAGAAATAACCCTCTGCGAAATATCGTAACCCGTCGTTAATATGAAGGTAGAGGCCGGTCCGTCGACCACTCCGTACTATCCGCGTCATGACGCGGCGGGCGTGGCGGCTATCGAGCCTTATCGGCGCTTGGCGCTTCACCGAAATTAAGCGCTTGGATCGAACACTGTCCTCGGTTTTACTGCTCCGCTCTGCAGAGAGCGTGAAAGTGGATTTCTATTGTGCGACTTTTTGTGGGCGCTGTGCACACGTCATTTACGGCAAATAGTTTGCATTTGGCCCGTGAAAAAGCGCCGACGTTGCTCGGTATAGTTCATCAAAACTCAGATGCTTTCTTTATTATTGAGTGAACAGTAATAGCGATAAATATTTTTACAAAAGAAAATATTTCGAGCGTATCATGACAGAAGCCACTTCGACTTTTCAAAAATGAGCGTGGCCGAATGAGCCGAAAGAAATGCGACCGCATTCAAGGAAAAAACAAATAGTTACTTTATCAAGTCACCACAGTGCCTCCTGATAACGTCCGAAAGGCTCCTACCCAATTCTCGCACTTTCTTCAGGGAGCAGCAGCAGAGCTGAGCTGATTCACACGCTGAATCTCGGCGTAGCGCGCGATAAGGTGCGCAAGCCGCCACGGGCCCCAGCATCATGGCGCTGATAGTACGGAGCAGTCGGTGGTCCGGCGTTCACATTTATATCGACGACGGGTGTACGTCGCATTCGCGTCCACAGCCCAGTGACTCAGGAGTTTTCGTCTTTGTCAGAACAGTCGGAAAAGTGTACACCCTTCATTATGGATTATCACAGATCGATGGAAACTTGTTTTGTTCCGTAGGTTACCAGCAAAAAAGAAAAGGCATACACGAGAAGCGCATAAGCCAGGAGAAAAGCCCACGCAAGTGCACTTCGAAAAAAAACACAGCATACTAATGCTTGGGCGGTAAAATGACTGAAGTATCATCGGTCTAGGCAAGTTCTTGTAAGAAAACCTGAGACTGGGAGTTATTTCACGCGATAGCGTAAGGCTCCCGTTCAGCGGAAAAGCCGGCGTAGTAGTAGTCGGCGTCCGGCGTGACTTCGTAGGCCACGTGACCCGTGTCGAGTTACCCGGGTCACCGCGTCCGGCGTGACCTCGTGGGCGGGTCCCTCCCCTTCCCTGAACACTCGGGTCACGTGACCCGGGTGTTGAATGGGATCCCCCTCCCCTTACCCCCACACCTCCCATCCCCTCCACCACTACTCCTATCTGACCCCCACTCCTTTCCCCTGCCCTCCACCCCTTGCCCTCCCTTAGTAGCAGTCGGCGGCGGCGTGACCCCGTGGGAGGGCCCCCTCCCCAGCTCCCCTCCCCTCATCCACCCCCTCCAAGCCCTCCATTCCCCCAACCCCCACCCCCTTCCCTTCCTTCCTCCGCCACCCCTGCCCTTCCGCCCTCCTCCACCCCTGCGCTGACGACCCGGCCTTGCGCTATCGCGCCATACACTTAAGGCGGAGCCTAAGTGTCCCCCCAATTTTTATTTGTCGTAGTCTCAGGTTTTCTTTCAATGATGTTCCCTAGCCAGCTCGCTCGCGTACTTTCCCTCCTTACAGTTCTTGTAGCTGGATGTACAGTCTCCCGCAATATGAAGGACCCATTCGACCAGGCAGTTTGAGGCTGTTTTGGATTTGCCTATGCCTGGACCATATTTCTTGACGTGAGAGAATGAAATAAACTTTTATCTTTCTTGTCGCTCAAAATAAAGTGCGCCTGGCCAGAGTGGAATAAGCGCCGCCCCATAAAGTGCATCGGCGAATGGGTCCTTCATATTGCGAGTGACTGTACACGCACTTAGCGCGGGTGTACGGCCTAGGGCGCAGCGCGGCATGAGAAATGTCGCGCTCCGTCGGTTCTTCGATGGGGTCTGGACTAGCTCATTTGGCGGCATATGTATAGTCGTCTGGTGGAGATATCAGTCAATCCTGTGACACAGTCTTTACTTTGTAAAACATGAAACATCATCTCCCCACCCGGGTTCTTCCTCACCTTCTACAGATAATTGATTCGGCATTGTGATACACAACCGCCACCGAATGGAAAAAAACTCAGATAGATAAAATAAGATGTCCATAATAATGTTTGAGCCTTGGTGGAACCTTAGAGAAAAAAAAAACTGGGTGCGAACTCCCGAGAGTCCTGAAGTATATCATTGCCTGAGGGCCCGGGATTTTTGATGGTAGTCGAATTTCCCGGGCCTTGTGTAATAAGAGATACTGAAAATTGCATAATTTGGCATGGAACTACTTCAGGTCATGCAGTTAGTTCACGCCAGATAGTCAGATTTATAATGAGCGAAATAATTAAGAGCTCACTAAAACAGCATTAGATGACATATAAAAATACTCCCCCAGACTAGCGTCATGTATCCATAGTGGAGACTGGACCTCCTCAGGCAATTTTGTGCTTTCCTGAACCAGGCGCAGATGCCCCAGGGACATTCGGGCTTAAATCTCCGGAGCAAAAAGACGCGGTTTTCGGTGCCAGGGACGGGAATTTAGAAAAATACAGAAAAATAATTATTATAAATATCAAAATGCTCTCCTCGAATATGAAACTAGACATACCCAGCTACATTCTAAACGAAAATTCGATATTCTCAGGCGATTTTTGTGGCTTCCTGAGCCGGGCGGAACTGCCAAAAAAAACGTTGGGACTTAGTCTCCAGGGCGAAAAGACGCGGTTTTCGGTGCCAGGGACGGGAATTTAGAAAAATACAGAAAAATAATTATCATAAATATCAAAATGCTCTCCTCGAATATGAAACTAGACATACCCAGCTACATTCTAAACGAAAATTCGATATTCTCAGGCGATGTTTGTGGCTTCCTGAGCCGGGCGGAACTGCCAAAAAAAACGTTGGGACTTAGTCTCCAGGGCGAAGAGACGCGGCTTTCGGTGCCAGGGACGGGAATTTAGAAAAATACAGAAAAATAATTATCATAAATATCAAAATGCTCTCCTCGAATATGAAACTAGACATACCCAGCTACATTCTAAACGAAAATTCGATATTCTCAGGCGATGTTTGTGGCTTCCTGAGCCGGGCGGAACTGCCAAAAAAAACGTTGGGACTTAGTCTCCAGGGCGAAGAGACGCGGCTTTCGGTGCCAGGGACGGGAATTTAGAAAAATACAGAAAAATAATTATTATAAATATCAAAATGCTCTCCTCGAATATGAAACTAGACATACCCAGCTACATTCTAAACGAAAATTCGATATTCTCAGGCGATGTTTGTGGCTTCCTGAGCCGGGCGGAACTGCCAAAAAAAAACGTTGGGACTTAGTCTCCAGGGCGAAGAGACGCGGCTTTCGGTGCCAGGGACGGGAATTTAGAAAAATACAGAAAAATAATTATTATAAATATCAAAATGCTCTCCTCGAATATGAAACTAGACATACCCAGCTACATTCTAAACGAAAATTCGATATTCTCAGGCGATGTTTGTGGCTTCCTGAGCCGGGCGGAACTGCCAAAAAAAACGTTGGGACTTAGTCTCCAGGGCGAAGAGACGCGGCTTTCGGTGCCAGGGACGGGAATTTAGAAAAATACAGAAAAATAATTATCATAAATATCAAAATGCTCTCCTCGAATATGAAACTAGACATACCCAGCTACATTCTAAACGAAAATTCGATATTCTCAGGCGATGTTTGTGGCTTCCTGAGCCGGGCGGAACTGCCAAAAAAAACGTTGGGACTTAGTCTCCAGGGCGAAGAGACGCGGTTTTCGGTGCCAGGGACGGGAATTTAGAAAAATACAGAAAAATAATTATCATAAATATCAAAATGCTCTCCTCGAATATGAAACTAGACATACCCAGCTACATTCTAAACGAAAATTCGATATTCTCAGGCGATGTTTGTGGCTTCCTGAGCCGGGCGGAACTGCCAAAAAAAACGTTGGGACTTAGTCTCCAGGGCGAAGAGACGCGGCTTTCGGTGCCAGGGACGGGAATTTAGAAAAATACAGAAAAATAATTATTATAAATATCAAAATGCTCTCCTCGAATATGAAACTAGACATACCCAGCTACATTCTAAACGAAAATTCGATATTCTCAGGCGATGTTTGTGGCTTCCTGAGCCGGGCGGAACTGCCAAAAAAAACGTTGGGACTTAGTCTCCAGGGCGAAGAGACGCGGCTTTCGGTGCCAGGGACGGGAATTTAGAAAAATACAGAAAAATAATTATCATAAATATCAAAATGCTCTCCTCGAATATGAAACTAGACATACCCAGCTACATTCTAAACGAAAATTCGATATTCTCAGGCGATGTTTGTGGCTTCCTGAGCCGGGCGGAACTGCCAAAAAAAACGTTGGGACTTAGTCTCCAGGGCGAAAAGACGCGGTTTTCGGTGCCAGGGACGGGAATTTAGAAAAATACAGAAAAATAATTATCATAAATATCAAAATGCTCTCCTCGAATATGAAACTAGACATACCCAGCTACATTCTAAACGAAAATTCGATATTCTCAGGCGATGTTTGTGGCTTCCTGAGCCGGGCGGAACTGCCAAAAAAACGTTGGGACTTAGTCTCCAGGGCGAAAAGACGCGGTTTTCGGTGCCAGGGACGGGAATTTAGAAAAATACAGAAAAATAATTATTATAAATATCAAAATGCTCTCCTCGAATATGAAACTAGACATACCCAGCTACATTCTAAACGAAAATTCGATATTCTCAGGCGATGTTTGTGGCTTCCTGAGCCGGGCGGAACTGCCAAAAAAAACGTTGGGACTTAGTCTCCAGGGCGAAGAGACGCGGCTTTCGGTGCCAGGGACGGGAATTTAGAAAAATACAGAAAAATAATTATCATAAATATCAAAATGCTCTCCTCGAATATGAAACTAGACATACCCAGCTACATTCTAAACGAAAATTCGATATTCTCAGGCGATGTTCTGTGGCTTCCTGAGCCGGGCGGAACTGCCAAAAAAAAACGTTGGGACTTAGTCTCCAGGGCGAAGAGACGCGGCTTTCGGTGCCAGGGACGGGAATTTAGAAAAATACAGAAAAATAATTATCATAAATATCAAAATGCTCTCCTCGAATATGAAACTAGACATACCCAGCTACATTCTAAACGAAAATTCGATATTCTCAGGCGATTTCTGTGGCTTCCTGAGCCGGGCGGAACTACCAAAGAATAAAAAGCACAGCGCCCGTATGAGAAATATTGCACCATTGTTGGTGACATGGTCACGTGACGATAATTTACGGGGGTCACGTGACCATCGTCCGTTGCGCCACATTAACCACCTAACCACAGTTAAAGAGTGGGCCAACGGAGTCCACAAGGTCATGTGACCATGATCCGTGGGGTCATAAGAACACGGTCCGTGGAGTCACGGGAACATAACGCGCGGGGCGGGGGGGGGGGGGGTTCCTCTCCGCCAGGTCTCCACGCGGGAAATGATATCGCATTTAAGCCTCACAGGTTGTCCAATTGTCCAAGCTGACAGCCAACTTTTTGCCGATCACGGGCGAGTGCGGTTCTTCTTGGTGGGCGGCCAACGGAACCCCCCCCCCCCCCACCACCCGAAAAGTACAGAGGAAGCACCTAGAGCTCCCAGAAGTGTGTGAGTCAGAAATTGTGTAAAGTCGTCGATTTCTTTACTAGGATTTGGGCATGGTACAGGAACCGCAAAATCTCTTATTGGTCCATAATTGCTATCGACATGTATGGCGCTAAAATGAATTCATTTGTCCTTCGAAAAGAAAGATCTTGCTACCATGGTGCAATCATCGGAAATATATATTTCATTCGTTAAAATAGTAAAGATTTGCGAAATATTTTGGGCGTGAGATCTCTGCTGACCCAACCATGTTTTAACGCTATTGCCAGCCCTCGGTTATTAGAGAGCTTTAGACCTAGATAACTCAGAATTGAGCGTGAATTTCAAAATGCTCTCCTGGAATCAATTAAAGCTAAGATTTATAAAGCGATCGCATTTGACTTCAAGCTCCTGTGGCTACAAGCTTTTCTTCCTGGGAGCTGAATGTCATGGCCTCGTTTTCAATGGGAGTCTATGGGATTCGGTTTGTTGATTCGGGAAGGAAATATAATGGTCGTGAGGCACTAAAATTCTTCAAATAAGTGGGCTATTAGATCAATATTATGGCCCCCGAGTGCAATTAAATTTGTGGAGTTTTAACCGAATTACAAAAATAAAACTTTTTTGCCCATTGAGTTACGCTGGGGCGCCGACGTGACTGCCGAGAGATGGCGTAAGTTGCCAGCGGCGGCATGTCCCGGATTCTTGGGGTTGCCCGCAGTTCTAAGACAAATATCGCGACTCGCTTTCTATCTGCGTACACCGAAAAAACCGGAACGCTAAGCGAGATCCTTAGGTTGTCCCTGGTGGGCGTGCTTCCAGCAGGAGTGGGGCTTAAGCGCATCATCTGCTCACGTTGTATCTGGAGAAGCATGGTCATGGGCACTCGTAGTTCTGCTACATCACCCTCTGATGCTGCGCCTATCGGGACTGAGACTGCAGGCTTAGCACCTGCTGTTATGTCGCTGGTGGCATTATCCGCGAGTGCAACGAGTGTCAAATGGTCGCCCTCACTCACGTTTCTGTCGGCGTCCTCTCTAGACGACATCGTGTTGTAGAGGAGGCTTCCGCAGGTTAATGAACATCGGCTTGCGAAGAAACGCCCCCTCAAATGCGGGCAAA
The DNA here is from genome assembly GCA_037355805.1 of Ixodes ricinus. Taxonomy (NCBI): domain Eukaryota; kingdom Metazoa; phylum Arthropoda; class Arachnida; order Ixodida; family Ixodidae; genus Ixodes; species Ixodes ricinus. The sequence goes on from JAZHYW010000451.1 coordinate 8,893, forward strand.
CTCAGGAACACAAAATTGACTATGTAAAACGTTAGAACGAACCCAGTTTGCGGCCATTCCCCCGAACGAGCAGCATATCACGTCTGGGCGCCAGTGTGGGATTTCCCTTGCTGCTACACGTCTCGGGGAATGACACAGCACACCGGTTCGACAACACGTAAACATTTAATGACCGCTATCGCCTGCTGCGCAATCCCTACAGCCCCCGCGCATACACCGCGACGGCCCTTTATCAGCGGCGGAGCGCCGCTCGCGTGGCCAGCTGCTCTTGGCACCCTCGTGGTCAAGATGACCACTCATGATTGTTGAAGGGGCAACCTGGGCCAACCGCTTGGAATCTCTAGGTTGCCCACAACCTGTACATGCGAAATTTTTCCAGTGCAGTACAACCGCTAGTCTAGGGTTTGTGACGTGCACCACGCAGTAAGATACACGACCTCACGCCGGTACGACGCTCATCCATATCGAAACGGTCAGGGGTAAGGATTGGACCCGGGATCCTGGGTTCTGCAGCGCGAGCTTTCGCTTTTTGTGCTCCGACGCTGATGTGGGCTAGCCCACTCGGCCTCCGATCTCCCCTGCTGAGTTTCGGAAATCGTTAAGGCTAAGCTATTCCGGTTATTGCAGCGATTCGGCACGAACCACTACCCGAATGCACGTCGAGGCACTGATTGTTACGAGTGCAAACAAAATTCTCACGCTGTGCTCGTATTCACTGTATTGGCAGCATTTAAATATTCTCAACGAGGGGATCGCAAAGATTTGTTAGGATATCCTGTGGAACGCATTGTTGAAAACGGGAACAATGCAATCAGCGCAATTTCTTCATCAAAATTTGTGAAGGAGAGACTGAATGAAGAGTAACTCCTTCATTCTTGAACTCATGCGAAAAAAGAGGTGCTTGGTCAGTGGTGTTGAGAATAATTATAGTTGGGCCTCACTTGTGCCAGTAATAACCCATTTACACGACCAGCATAATGGTACGTTTAACATTGATCCCCTTCTAAATTGACAAATCAGCCCGTTCCCTTGGGTCGCAAGCATGTGACATGCGCGGAAATTAAGACACCAAACATGCCCACCAAATATCGTAGCACAATTTTTTTAATGATACATTGAAATTATATTTTAAAGAGCATTGATGGTACGCTTATTGCTTGTAATTTTCTCACGACAAAAGATTTTTCGCTACATATTTACGGCGTTACAAAATATGACGTGACCGTTAAGGTCACTCTAATCCCCACCCATACATCAGTGGCCCCGCCGATTACTACTCTATTGGCTTGGCTGCTCGGAAGAACACGCTCGCCAGCCATAATGTCATCCTGTCTCGACGTCCGGGCCGTCTAGTTTGTCTGTTGTGCTTGGAGCGCATCCCCGACTGGTTTGCCTTGCCCATAGATCAAAAGGGGCCCAGAAGTGACAGCAAACGACATCACAAAAGTCGGAGTGTACTGGGTTCGGATGTCGAGATCCCGGTAGTTGATCGTAGGAATGCATTCACTGGCGAAAACTACCAGTGAATGCCAGTGTCACTGTCGTCGCGGCGTCCTAACTTCTGGCTGCCAAAGATTTCGTGGACTGCCACACTGGAGAGCGATCTGCGGCAGAACAGACGTTGCCACATTCGTCCCCGATGCTAGGGCAGCTCCAGGATCGCGACCGGCGATAGCATGATACTTCTATAAAGTCCTCAAGCGGACATCGGGGCACTACTTTTTTGGGCGTCGTAAACACACCAGTCGGAGACACGTCCCAGGCACAATAGCCTAGCGTCTGACGCCCCCTTAGTCGCGCCAGCAGACGCCCGGCAGCCTAAGGCATCATCCGCTATTCCACCATCCTTTATCATAATCTGCAAAGTCCTTAAAACGCTGTTAGCTTCATTTGTTTTCTATTCAGCTCCCGTTCAAAACAGTCTGCAATGCTTGTAAGAGGGCCGGGACCATCAGAGCGGTGTTTCTGCCTTTTATTACGCACAAGCTACGGTGTAATTCACCGAAACAGAAAGGGAGAGGACGAGTCGAGAGCGCACTAATAAATCAAAACGCCGATTTCTTGTTGGAATCATTAGTGGATACTCCGAAGACTAGTAGACTGTGCCTCCACTGCACTCATCAAACAAGTTCGCATGCGACAGCCAAACTCCTGACGCTCGCGTACCGCTTTCTAAAGGCGCATGCGCACACCCGAGTTTGAATGCGTTTGAGAGTGGAGCGGCGTCCTTGCGGTGCGACGCCTGCCGTCACGCAACGCCAAGCATTGCGCGGCAAGAGATTAGAGATTTGCTCAACTTTGGACGCGGCAGTAGCGGTAGTGCGTTGCGTTATACCAATCAGAAACGGACGAAGGCAAGTAGTGTCAGGTGCTCCGTCGCGCCACTCGGCGAGGCGGGGTTTTCCGTTGGCGAAGCTCACTCTTTCGTCTAGGGAGTTTTAGGGAGTGCGGAAGCGTGTTCTTCCAAGGCTGCAATGGTTCAACCTGCACAGAATGTCGCGAAAGCCAGTGGGATTGTTCGAAGCTCGAACACTTTGACGCTGCCGCAGGGCACCGCCATGTTGCGGTAGATATCGGTTACGATTGGTGAGCCACTAGAGACGATAGCGCGTTACTATTGATTCCTGACTGCGCTCGACTGCGTGCCAAAGGAACCCTGTTTTCAAGCATCGCGCAAGCGCTATTTGTAACACTACGTGTAAGGTTGCCACTATGCCCTTAAACAAATATTTCATGCAGCCTGTAGAAATCCTCACCGCATTTTAGCGACCCTTTCAACTTCCTATCCAGACATGTCGTATCGACAATGTAGACTTTCTGCAGGCTTACTTTCAACCGAAATCTATACAGTATAGATCAGAAAAATGCTTTAGAATTTCCATCACTGCGTCCCGATATACTTTCTGTCACCATATTTTTATAAATATTTTATAAACTAGAATCGATAGAAAATTAAGATGCAGTGTGGAGAAGCGACATCACACCCAGTTTGAGCCATCCTTGCAGAGACTGCGTTTTTCGATTCTGTCAAATAAGTAGCGCCTCTTGCAATGGTTTATATTTGGAGATGTATACTCGGCAACATTTTTTCTTGGCAATAGACTGGAGGGTAGAGACACGTGTTTCCTCTCGTGATTGGAGCGCTGAATAAATATGTGCGTGGACTATCGTCCTCTCCTCTGCGTTGCCAAGAAACGCTGTCGCCGAGTACAGTTCACCAACCCTGGCAAACAAAATTCCCTATAAATTGTCTGCGAAAAACAGGCCAAATACTCTTTATTATAATTTTTTTAATGCAGGGGTGAGAGCGAGATGGACAAAATTGACGAAATTGTCGAGCTCGCTTGCACTTTTTAAATAAATGCTTTATCATCCTAACCTTAAAATGCAGGCTGTTCAAACTTGTTGGTGTCAGACTGGTGGCAGCTGATAAAACTCGTTTCCTCTGCTGATATCAAACAAGTTGATACAGCGTTCCACTGGAAATGGAGAAATCTCTGCTTCAGTACCGGAACCACGCGGTGTTTTTTTTTTTCAGTTGCGCACCGGTCTCCTAGCTGTGTTTGGAGTTTTGAATTTGTTTTTTGTCCGCCTTGTTCCCCTTCTTGGGGGATTAATTTCGTCATTCTTGTCCAGCTCGCTTCCACCTTTGCATTGACTCCATTATCCCCATAACTTAAAATACAAGGTGTTCACCATTGTTGGCGTAAAACTGGTGGCAGTTGTTAAAACCCACCTGCTCTACTGACGTCTAGCTACTGGTTAGCTCAGTTGGTTGAGCGCTGCTCTAAAAATTGAAATGTCCCTGGATCGATACCGGGAGCCTGCGCACCAGCCACAGCTGTGTTTTCTGTCGCGCACCAGTGACAGCTGTGTTTTCGCATCTGTGCTTGTGAATCGTCCCCCATGTTGCCCTTCTTCGTGGAATATTTTCGTGAACACACTCGTAGTGTTTTTTTATCATCTGGAGTGGTCCTTGTTCTAGGGGTTGTCTTGCACGTGTGAAGTATATATAGAGGTAGAGCACTCAAGATGCCTACTGAATTACTAGTGTTATGAATGCTCAGTGGCGTGTGCATTTGTGAGGTCTGCGTATGTGCGCACAGCACGTGGCGAGTGTTGTTTTTATAAATGTTTTGTGACAAACCTCAAATAAATATTCAATTACAATTTTTTTTCACAAAAAAATAGAGCTATCGTTGTTCAAAAGGAATAGAGAGTGAATAGAGAAATCAAAGTATTGTCTTTATAATATTCAGATTTTCTATACACTAGTTTCTATAAAAGTCACTTAGGAAGTGGACAACTAAATTTAAAAAGGCGGGACGCACCATGTTCAAATGCAAACGCGTGTATGGGTCTTAAAGAATTCCACGAGCGCAGTGGACACCAAGACTGCCTTTATCTCCACTGTGTTCGTCGAACGCACTCTAACGAGAAATCAAAATGCCAGACGCTGGCGTTTTGTGCTCTAGCCCGTTCGACAAGTGCAGCGAAGTCAGAGTCAGCTAAGTATATTTCTAGCCACTAGTCAATCCATCCAAAGCTAGGCCCTCTTACGCCACCCCACCCCACCCCCTTCCCCTCTCTCGTCCTATCCTTTCTCTCAACTTCACTGAGGACACAAACGGCCGTCCGCGTTTATCGATGCGCGGCAAAAAGCGACCGAGAGGAATAAAGAATATACACACAATAAAAAGGCCATCGTTTCAATTAGATTTTTATTTTTGTACAGCAAAGTTGTTATGTACTAGGATCTGGAGAAAAAATGCGTCCATGGATGTTAACAAAAAATCTTCCGTTTGAACAGCGCTCCTTCGTTCCGATTGCTCGTGGCAAGAATAAAAAAAAAAGGGGTAACCCGCCTGAGTCATTCATCCTTGGCATTATTAGATAGTAAGGTCCTGATCTCTTGTTATCATATACAGTCGCTGACTCATCTCAGCAAGAGTGGGCTGTGACGAGGCTGAGGGCAGAACGCGCCGATCTAACCTTCTTTTCTTTCGCTTCCGCGATGATGATGAAGAAACTGGGGCTCAATTTGAAAAAAATACAGTTAAACAACGAAGTCGTGTACGTGTCTTTATTGCAATCACATGTAAATCACATAGATGTATTATAGTTGTCGTAAAGTTGTCGTAAAGTTTGGGTAGATTTTTCGTAAATATAACAGCTTCGCTGGTCCTCCATCTTCACGTGAAGTAGATGAGCTCTACATTTGTTTTTTCTTCAAGTGTGTGAATTAAATCTGCAAACAAGGGAGTGAGGGCCATGTAACACATTAAAAAAATCTACCTCAAAAGATTCTCTTTGGGAGGCCACTTCGCTGCGAACTTTGGTAGCTACTTAGTTTCGGAAGATTGATGACGGGAACATACCTATACAAATGTTAAGCACTGCGAAGGCCCGATTGAATTCAGCCGAATAGCTCAAGAATTCTTACTTTTGTTTATACCTTCTCACTATTGGAATCATTGTCGCAATCACGACGGTTTCACGATTCACGGAGCAGCGTGGTCGCTTTTAACGCCACCAGGATCTTTATTCAGGATCAACACGCGCTAAAGAACAGATTAACCCACATGAAGCGAAAAGCTTTACGCGGGACGGGTGTCATAGGCCAGCCACGGTAAGAAAACAAGCACCCGTAGAGCACTTCCGAAGCTGCGTACTTGCGACTGTAGTTTTCTGCAAACTACTTTTCGTTCGTTGTTGTCAATCTAAACAGTTCAAAAATCGCAAAACGACTCACGCTGAAAAAAATACACAAGCTCAATGAGCTGCGCTCGTTGAGCAAATTGTAAACGCCGAAAGCTATGTTGGATATTTTTTAGAAATCATAGCAAAAAAAGTCAACGGGGAAATATATTTAAAAACAATAGTCAGTCTATCTAGATTATATGTGTCTCAAATATTAAAATCTTGTCGATTAGAGCGGTATCACGTCACGGAAAATAAGTTTACAATCATTTTTTTTCATACCTCATTCTTCTCTCCAGCCAATGAGACATTTAATCACTGTGTAAGTATGGGAAAGGACTGAGCGGACTCCGACCTCTACGTGTTCCACCCACATTGCTCCTAGCGGAGTTAATATAGCCATACAAATAATTTTTTTCAATTTAAGCTTTTTGCGAAGTACGTGCGCCATCTAAAAAAACCCATTCGAATTTTTTTTTATAATTCTATTATTTTTATGATGAAACACAATGTGTTACAAAAATTACATTCAAGGCTATGGCTGCAAGCAGCATTTACTTGAGTAATTCGTGCTTGAATTTCGTAGAATAGGGTGATATGGCATAGAACGCCCCTCAATTGGCGAGGGTAAAGTGTCTTTGGAAAGTATGTATACTATTAGATATATTGTGCTTAATGAAAGCTCTGCAAGGGAAAAAAGTTGTTCTTTATACATAAAGAGAGAGAAGTAGAAATGCTAGGTTGATTTGTTCTCGGACCTCGATAGAGCACCTAGAGCTACCGTTGGGAACCGGAGGGAGATCGTGAAAGATGTGTCCGGATGCTGGCTGGAGCAGAAAATAATGTTTAACTGTCCCATGGAGCGAACTGACGTAATCAGTTTTGAAGCCGCAGCAAACGGCACCTTCCCCTGTCCCAATGTCGTCTGTAGCAGACATTTGATGGATAGGCTCCCATGGGCTCGCGCGCGTCACAAAAGAACCAGGTTCCCTTTGGCTCTCGTGTGGCGTAGTTCCAAAAAAAGCCACGAGAGAAGCCCTATTCATGTCGTCGCAGCACACGCAGCGGCCCAGCCGCCGGTGAGAGGGAGTGGTGGCCGCAGAGCTTGGAGAGCCCTCCCGGGCAATCTTTGGAAAGATTGCACGGCTGAGCTCAACGCGGCGCGGCCACTTCACGAGAGCGCGCGCTCGGCCGTCAGCCGGTGTAAAGTGGCCGTCTACGCTCCTAAGCCAGAGACGAACTAAGGTTACCATAGAACGACATTAAGGCTTTAGCATTCCCAACTAATAAGAAGTACTTCGCTGTCTACGGACTTTTTTTATACCTCTTGTAGACGACGATGAGAGTCAATAGGCTTGGAGGCGATGTTGTAATCAATACAATAAAGAAAGATAAAGTTTACTTCAACAAAAAAAGTAATACAAGAGGAAAGGACACTGCAATTGACTGCCGCGCATGGCTTACATCGTGAAGCAGTTACAAAAACAGACGCCTCGGCGTCAAGTGCCCTCCCGCACAAGTTGAGGACGGCGGCTTAGCCGCAGAGCAGGGACTGTCGTGCACGAGAGGGATAACACGGCGAACCGCGGGAGAGAAATACTGGGTCACTCGGGCACGTTCACACTCGACGCTTTTCGTCCGGTCGGGGTTATGACAGCGCTTCGTAACCTGTCCCATCCTATCATGGTCTAGTTAGAATCCCATTGGCTACAGGCCCGGACGCGGTGTCAACCGAACGGACGGGCAAAGCGATAATCGCCAGGAAAAGACGGTGAGAGTGCAGGCGAGCTGGTGGTAGCTAATCATGTTGTATTACACCTGAGACTGCGGTGGATGAAAATGGAAGAACTTTCAGTAGAAGGAACAGACACAGAGAACGTCTCTGTGTTGAGACGTTCTCTGTGTCTGTTCCTTCTACTGAAAGTTCTTCCAATTTCATCCACCGCAGTCTCAGGTGTAATACAACATTAATCGCCAGGAGGCCGAAATATCAGTTACCAAGGACAGATCCCACTACTAGAACCCAAAGATGGCGACACAAGGTCTTGTTTGTTTATGGTTGGAGAAAATATACTGACTCCAATGGTACCACCTAGAATTACCAGGACGTGCCTCACGGTGAAAACCGTCCCTCGGAGTGTGAGCATTTGGTACGTTAAATCGAATAGATCAACGGAGAACTTGCCAAACACAGCAAACATAAGCCCCCGAAAAAAAAAAAATAAGCAGCGAAATATTACACCGGATTCCAATAATAGTGGATTACACAGCGGATTCACACTAAGCTGCGTGTAGTAAACCGCTGGCGCGCTCGGGACCCCCATAGCTAGACGCACAACCACTCGAACATGATCCGTGGTATTGGCCGGTACGGCCTGCGCCTAAAACCAGCGTCCATGGCACTTCCTTTACTTTATCAAACGGCCTGCTCGGTAAGTTTGTGTGTCTGGATGCCACGGCCCTTAGGTTAGGGGTAAGTCTTGCTGGAAATGACCCACCGCGGGAAGAAGAAAACCTCGTCGCTGGTGGAAAAACTATAGGTTCAACACGCACTGGAACATATAAACCAATTCTTTAGGCGAAACGCCATCTAGGAGGCGCGCAAAATTGCGACGAACTATTGCGAGAATAAATGAGACTCGCGTTTTTTAAACAAAGGTTTACACGAAGGAAAAAGAAGTGTGCATAATATTTACGCTTTTAGACGTAAGTTAAGTGCAGAAGGTGGAGGCCGCAGCCGTCTCAGCCCCTCCCCATGCTTAGAAGGCGCTTACATCTCTCGTTGGCTGGGCAGACGCCTGACGTCTGAAGGTTGGTTGTAAATTTGTATCTTCGCGCTGTAATTGTATCTGAATGGACTCTTTTTTAAGGTTTGAGAAGAAACTAATCAAGACAGAGTCATTATTGATTATGATGGTGTTCTGAGATTGCTTCTTTCGTTTTGGTTTCGAACGTTCACAAACAAGGCTGCCGGGGTCTGCGGAGTGCTGAACGAGTGGGCTTGTTGAGCTCGTAAATTTTTATGAGTGCGTGTGGTTTTGAGTTGACAGAAGAGTTTGGGGATAATCTTCTCAACCGATGTAGTTTGCAATAAACAAGTGCCGCAAATACGCGCCCTCGGAAGGCGCTGTGAAGTTGCTTGTTCTCGTAGTGGGACCGGTTTAAGCCTAGCGACCTAGATCAACCATTTTGGTCAATCTGGCTCAATGTTTTTCTTTCCGCGTGCTGAGGCTAAATAAAGATGGTTGGTTCCTGTAAAAGCGGCCCCGATGCTCTGTAAATTGTGCAACCGTCGTGATTGCGACAATGGTTTCAATACCGAGACGATTCTTACACAGGCCAGAATTTCGCGAGCCGTTTGGTTTGAGTAAATTGGGTCTTCGACTCGTATCATATTTGTCCAGATGTGCTCCCGTCAGTGCACGTCGAAACGCAAGTTTTTCCGTATTGTTGTTCACCCGGAATTCCAACGCGGATATTTTTATGTGGCGTTTCAATTGTGCGTCATGACTCCCACACACCTTGCTCGTGAATGCCATCCGAAAAAAAAGGGCCAGGAAGAGTAAAACGAGAAAAACTGCAAATTTATTTTGCTTTTTTTTGTTTTTTTGGTCGCTTATTACGCATATTGACAGACGCATACAGACGCTTGTATTCAACCGTTGATCGTAAATGCTGGAACGGTTCCACGGCGCTTTCATGGTCGCGTATACTGGGCGTTGCAGACGTTTTTAGGCGTCGGATGAATAGCACACGGACGGAGGCGAAAAGGGACGCCGATGCGCAGCTTCCGTGTCCGCGTCTTACGGCATTGCAGACAATGACACCTGGCTGTGAAATATCAGATGATGCCGGAGGCTGCCGTTCGTCTGCTCGCACGTCTAGCAGGCGGTTTTAGACTTCCAGACTAGACGCACCGGGTGGCCCGAAAGTGACACACTACACTTGTTACCCTGTTCGGTGAACCACCCAATCCAGTCCAGTAGTAATGAATGGGGCCACTGATCTGTGGGCGAGGCTTAAAGTGGGCTGTTACCTCCACCTAAATGGACCTCTTCCGACAACGTTCTGCGCACGCGCGAGCGCCCGATGCCAGGCGGCGGAACTCGGGACGAGAAATCGTGGAAATTCGGAAGGAAGCTGCGGATCAGGGAGTAGAACTCGTGATTGCACCACATATATAATTGTGTTACACATAAAAAGAAGTGGACGAAAAAAGAAAACACGGCGTTTGGGTTGACGTCACTTTAAAGTCGCGCTCGTCGCGCGACCAGTCAACAACTCCGTAGGAAAAAAGTACCTAGAATGGCGGCTATACCTCTAATCGCCTTTGTCGTCATCTGTGCTACCTGTGCTTCACCAGAACCACCAGTTCTTCACGCCTTCAAAGCCACTTCCTATAGAGTACGGTCAATTGCCCCTCTCGCAGCCGTGCCCATGGACACCCAACTTTTCAGATCCCCCAGATTGAGCCAAAGTTTCCTATTTTGTGATTGACCGTTCCTGAGTGGGGCAGGGCGCCGGCGCTCCCCGTCTCCCGTTGGCGCCGGGGACGTACAACACCGTCGTTAGGCTCATATCGGCACCGGCGGCCCAATTTCAGCCCGAAACCAGTCTGAAGGCCCCTCCCCTGGCGGGAACGTCTCCCGGCTCTATTGCCGGGACGGGGTAAAAAACGGCTGTGTGAATGAGGCATTATGGTTGTGATTGTTTCCTGCCACCCGTCCGCCGCCGTCGCCATTGTTGCTCTCTGCTCGCTAGGTTACCTTGTTTTTCGCGGGTTCCCCCTGGTTCTGCCTACGAAACCAATAACGAGGTATAAAAGGCCCTAGGTGGGTCCCATCGCACTGCTCGCGTGGCTCGCGTGCCGTCGCGCACGCGCCGCAGCTCAGAGAGCGAAGAAACTGGAAGCGAAGCTCCCAATATCGATTGGTAGCGCAGGTCACTTCCTCAATTTTTAGTTCGTGCAGCCACCCCTGGTGCCGTCGGTATGTGGAAAAGGTCCATTCCGGCTAACAGTGTAAATATTGCGCGAAAAAAATTGTGGGTATATTATATTAAAAATTGCGTGTCCCAGTAATGCCCTTTAACAAAAAAAACTTGTTTTCCTTGGAGTGTCCCTTAAACAAAGCAACATACGTGTAACCTTCCTCGTTGCGGAGATGGTCGACCTTGAATGACTGTCTTTTAATTGTCGGCTATATAAAGCGGTGCAGCAGTCGACAGTATCATGACTCCCTTCTCGTGCATGATTATTTGCATGTTATTTTTGTAATATATGTGCATATCGCCTGTGAAATTGGTGCCCGTCTCTTCTGGCCGAATATTATTCGCCTCGTTCGACCAAGTTTTATCATTCTAGCAAGGACAATAAGCGGTGAGACACGATGTGCTTTTCACTCAGAAAGCGTTTGTACGCTACTCTTACAAAAAAAAAAAAAAGATCTGCACCGCTCAACCATCACGCTCGACCATTCATTACGTTAAAGTTATATATATATACAACGGGCATGGTGGCGGGAGGTCGAAGGCGTGCCTGTAACTAAGAAGAAAAGAAAACCTTTAGCGAAAACAGCAACCACGTGAGGTTTATTCTTCGACGGTTCGGCCGGAGTCCGGCCGAAACGGTCCTAGTACTCAGGGGCACTAATTGAACACAAATGAAAAAATTTCTCCCGACGGGGATCAGACTTGGGACTAAGCAATACCCAGCCTGATATTACACCGACCGTTCTAAGCAGAGCTGATGCGTTGGGATAGACAACGGTTGACTTATGAAGTCAAACATTTACACTAAGCTTAATTATACTGACTAAAACCGGGGCACGCAAAATGTGTTGAGGTAACTTAAGCGTGAAATATTATTTCTGCAATGGCCAGACCTTGCGCCGCGTATACATACAGTCACCATCATTATACAAGATGCATGGAAAATTTAGCAACAGGTCAATTGTCAGCATGATCAATCTTGTGTATTGTTTTTTTATAAACGCCATATTCACTAACAGTGTCTGGAACTTTGTTTTAACAGAATCTGGAGCGGATGAGACAGCGGAATCCGAGAGTGACTCAGAATCCGGAGTTTTTGGTTCAATTGAAAATCCACCCACTTACCTTGGAACCGACGTTCCTGTCAGAACAGCAGGAGCATCTACGATATCAAAAAGCAGTACCTCGAAAATCATGACAATCACAAGACAGACGACCTCAACTGAAACTCCCACAAGATCAGCAGTCGTAATGACTCATAGTACCATAAGTGTCATTGGAAGTGGAACGTCTGCTATTACAGCACGCAGAACATCAACAACCATGGCAACCAAGATGTCAAGCACAACGACCTCCGTGCCAACAACACCCACAACAACAACAACAACACGTGAGCAAAATAACACGGCGACACGGATTTGATTCCCACTCCCCTGGGAATGTCTTCCCGCGTTAAATTTTTTTACCAGAAGAAAGAAAAGTTATGAGAAGGGTCGATTAATACCGCATTCTTACGACCAGCAAAAAGGTACCTTCAACAAAGGTTCCTTCGCTATCGGCAAATTAGTCTGAGCTCTCGGGTTGCGATACACCAGCCACTTGTGGAGGATCGCGAACTGATTCGCCACCGACCATGAAGGTCCCTCAGCGGAAGGTGCCTTTCTGACTGTCTGAAATAGGTATAAGAGGTATTAAGCAAGGTGGCGCTCACCGTCTTTTTGAACCACGTGGGACAAAGCTCGACGGTTCTACCTTGTTTGACTAAAGAGCAAGAGTGCTGGGAACGTGCATGTCTTGTCGACTCAGTTTTTAAAATGTAGGGAACTGTGCACTAACAGATGTATCCTTGGCATAGCTGCGTGTCATTGTCATGCTGCCGTGGCATCGTGAATTGGCCTTTCTATAGTTTGTGAGCCCGTGGCCTTCCATCGACGTCTTCACAAAAATATATTTATTCATCCGCTTTCCGTTTTAAGCAAACCATGCTGAGTTTTTCTTGTTCCAAAAACGAGGCATTGAATTTAATTGAGACTAATTTGATATACTGCTTTCCTGTCTTTTATGATATTCAATCAACCAAACAAACCATTCACATTAGAAATAAAAAGCGCGAAGGTCATGTGCAAACTGATGGAACAATCGCTAACTCACAACTGTCGTTTTAATATTCACACAAAAGACGAGAGAAGAGGCGTTTCTCTCTCTCGTCTTTCGTTTCGCCTGAAAAATACCCCAAATAAAATTTCCTTGATTGATAGAGGAAGATACGTTGGGAACTGAGAAATAACATTAAAAGAGAAGGAGGACGTTACGTAAAATAAATAGCAGAAAGAACAAAATAGGAAGTTGCTGACAGTAGACCAATTAAACAGCACCAAGTAGGAAAGTTAAGGTAATAAAGTTATTTATCACTTAATGTCACTGACAGTGAACTGACACACGAGTTTTCCTTTTCTTTGATGGTCATAGCCTCGTATATTTTCCTTGATTTCTTCTCACGGAATCTTCGAAGGACCTTTGCCGCTGTAAGTATCGGTTTGCAGTGACAGTCTCTTACGTGCACCGCGAGATGATCGATGGTGTTGATTTTAGTGACGAAGCATGTTCACGTAACCAGGTGTTCACGCAGCGGCCAGACTGACCAACATTAACTTTGCCACAGGTGAAAAATGTTTTATACATAACCTGGCTTTGACAAGGTATATATGTTTGCTCGAGTCTCTGGTTGCATTTATTGCGACGTTCCTGTGGGGAATTTATCATAGGACATAGCTTCTTTAGCTGGTCTAGTGCTGAAATTACGTCAGGGATGTTATACATCGAAGGCACCTATTTCTTGTTGTGTAATACCTGGTGAATGCAGGGCATTACAGCCGGGTGTTGTCCTTTGTACTTGGCTCTTTCTTTCTATCTGTGGGGGTTGATTACTCTTTCTGCTGCATCGTACAAGATGGTACTTGTATATCCAGAGGTCTTGAGCTGGTGTATTTGTGTCTCAAAGCTCTGTCCCGCCTTCTGGTTACATGACTTCTTGATGGCTGCGCTTAAACAGTTTTTGATAATTGCCAATTTTATTGAGTTTTTAATGAGTAGACTCATATTGGAGTAAATGTTTTCTTTGTCGTGCCATGTACATCTAGCAAGTGTGGTTTAGTTGGAATATTATACGTAGATCAAGAAATTAAAGGCTGATTTTTGTGGGTAGCTCGTGTGTAAAGTTAAGTCCTTGTGCATTTTCAGTGAACATTGAACTTATGTTGATGATTCGTTGCTGGTTATTTATATTAGGTCTATTTTTAGCAGCACAAGATAGTCGTCTACATATTTGTATATTTTTGACACCTGGTTGTTGGATACCCGCTGGGTGATGATCCGATCGCATTTGGATAAGAAGATGTCGCATAAGACTGGTGCCACACATGATCCACTGCAACTTTCTTTTGTTTTCGGGAACAAGGCGACAATTTCTTTCGGTCTAGCCTTCACTAAGCTTGATCAACTTAACATAGCCTTCTAAAAAGTCAGAATCACAATGTGCGTCGCATTTTGAACACTTCAATATTGCCACTCTAAGGGCGGTAGTGATTGAGGATCCGGCTCGGCTAAAAGAAGCGCCCTCTATTTCGTGAATAGAAGGTAACGTAACACGACCAACATCGTTTTGTTTTCTGCTCTATGCTTTTGAAGATTTTCGATTATTTTTATTGGTATTGAGTAGCTGTGCATTGCCCCCTTGCAGAGCGTCGGGCCTGGCTCTGGATGGGGTGAGGCGGCTGACTAGCGGAAAGGACCACCTGTGCGATCGAAACCACCCATTTGACGATAATCGAGCGCGCTCAATAGTTGTACATGAGAACTGCGTAAGCATCTCGGCTTCGGCCTGTAAGAATGAGTGCCTGGAGCGAACAATCGGGCAGTGGCTCGTGTCCAACCACTGCGGTGATGAGAATAGCCGAACAATAGCGATGCGGGGGAGCTCAGCAAATGTTTTCGACTTTGCAAACCCCTGCGCGTGGGTAGGATTACGTTGGTGGCGTAGGATGGAACGAGGCCACGTGGCGATTCTGCTCTAACCCTGAGTTGAGGAGCTGAATCGATGCTCATATTTCTTAGACATTTCTCTGGTGACTACCATTGCCTAGCAAAAGAAAACTAAGGCAGGTTTGTTCAGATATTAAGGTAACAGAGTGTTTCTAAGTAATATTGAGCGAAGTCAGAAAAGGCATTTAATGCCTCCTTTAGCTGAAACAAAGTACACCGTAAAATACTGCGGAACCGCCAACTTCGTTCATAGGGCTCGCTATTAACATTTACCAAATCTGGAAAGTCTGCAAATTATACGTTAAGCTCACCGATTTGACCGGAAAGGGGTCCGTGTCAAGATTAACCCAATCTTCAGTGGAAAGGGGGGGGGGGGGGAGGTGCGCTACCTTGGTATTTCACGGAAGGCCGAAGCTACGTAGAGGAGGGAAGACCGAGGTGGCCCCGCGTCTGACGTCGCGCTATTCCTCCTAGGCAAAGCCGGAGCACGTCCCAGTGCAGCGCACAAGAACAGGAATTACTCGAGTTTTTGGCGGAAACGTGCTTATTGACTTACGCGTAAAAAAAGAAAAAAACGAAAAAGAAACGAACATAACGGTGGTATCTGTGTGTGCAAGAATATTTACGTCATGTATTAAACGCGTTTACTTTATTAGCCTCCACCACGTTCAAGATCACGTTTTCGTCCTCGAGGACATGTCCTCATGGTCCTGTTGTCAAGGTCGTGTAATCAAGATAACGTAATGCCTGTGACTGAAGTACAAAGTCACGTAATCAAGGTCCCCTAAGCACCGGTTGCGTAAGCTCTGCTCGCGTTAGCGCAGGTCGTGAAAGCTCGTAAGCATCGGTAGTTAACTCTGGCATGATCTGAAGTCCTTCACGTCGTCTTCGACGTCATCCTAGGGCCTCGTCCTTGAGAGTTGTCCTAAACGTCGTCCTTGAGGTCGTCCTAAGGGTCATTCAAAAGCTAGGCCTATAACGTCGTCCTTAAGGTCATGCTAGAAGTAGTTCTTGTCGCGTTCTCTATGCTCCATCCTAGACGTCGTCCTAAACGCGGTCCTTTAGGTCGTCCTCATGGTCATCTTGGACGGCGTCATCGAACTCGTCCTAGAGGACGTCCTCGACGTCGTCCTTCAGGTCGCCATCGACATTGTCCTTGACGTAGTTATTGAGGTCACTATGGAGGTCGTCCTCGACGCCTTCCTTGACGTCGTCCACAAGGCCGTCTTAGATGGCGTCCTAGACGCCGTCCTCGACGTCGTTCTCGACGTCGTCCAAAACACCGTGCTTGACGTCGTTTATGATGAGTTCACGGCATAATACAACCATATCATCACCATACTATTTCCTTTCCTAATGGTTTTTACTAACAACGTTCCTGTAAAGCAACCGCATTTTTTCGCGTTTGGTGGAATGAACGTGCCTATAATCACTTTATATATTAAGCGCTGCCAATGTGTGTTTCAGCAACTTTGTCGTTGGGTCTGCAGCAGCTTTATTATTTTTAATTTTTTTAGTTATAAATACTATTGTATTTTCTAGAAGGCCATTACGAGAGATGTTGATAAAGGGTTCAACGTCACCATTAAACAGACAAATTCAGAAAAGTGCGCAACGTTACTACTTATAAAATCATGTGGATAGGTCAAACCGTAAGTATAATATAATTAAATAATAAACATACACACATAAGACAATATTTCAAGAATCGGCACCGGTTGCTCACAATTTTTAATGGCATAGCTTTTTGTGAGAAAATATACGTTTCAATAAAGATTCGAATTCATACACTATTCAATATGTTCATAAAATTTATTTTGAAAATGTATATTGCTTTGAAGTTTTAAGCTTTTTTAGCGTGGCATATTCTGCGTGATGGCTAATGAGCTTATTTTAAACATATAGTTCTTAGTTAAATTTTAATTGCGCATATAAGTGGAGTAAAACAGTTGAACCGGGAAAAACTCTTCAAGTCTGCATTAACTGAAGAACACAAATGATTTATTACATTAATAACACACTCTGTTTATTTCTACTTGAAGTTTATCAAACGTAAGACCAACATTAAAGCTATACTAAAGTTTTATTTTTATAATTTGTTTTCCTAAGAACTTTAGACCACACTGCAGTACTCAAAATAGAACATATCAATGCTTTATAAGAAGTGAGCAAGGCGTCAATAGTCGCAGTTTTTAACTTTCCTCCTAAGAATCACAATTTCCATTCAGCAGAGAAGCAAAGTTTATAAATATGGTCCTCATATTGTTAGTTATGCTAAATTGCCATATTGATGAATTTAAAAAAAATATTTGTTTCCTTGCGTTAGCAATTTTCGCGTAACGAAAAAAGAAAATAAAGATTTTTATGTGAATGTAAGCCGATTTCTAAAAATATCTCCACATTTGTCACCTCTCGCTCCGCTGCCTTTCAAAAACTAAATTCATTTATAATTTTAAGTTGAATTCATGTGGGCATTCAGTGTATTGTATTGCGTATAGAAGCGATCTTTAAAACTCATAATGTTATGACCCTTGTACACTATCTCTTTTAAACGGCACGGTACAACTACGGAATCCCGTAAGAAAATGTTATGATAAAATCTAGAATGGAAAATATTAAATACAGTCCTGATCTGAAATTGGGTGCGAACAAATGTAATTTAATCTCAAAAGAATTCTTTTTTTATTTTTGGACGCGGACTGCAAGCTCCTTTTTGCCAAATTTTAGACGCACATTAATTCGGTTCAACATGCTTCCAGGGTCTCCCGATAAAATCCGCCCCTTAGGCTCCGGTGATACGATAGTGTTGATCCGACACCGCTTTTCAAAGGCACAATTTAATACGCAAACCTCCCGTACACAATGCCCATTTATTAGGCGCTTGGGCACCGAAAATGTGATGAAATGAAGAGTCGAAACTGCATTTACGGCCACCCAAAGGCTGAAGAAGTTTTTAAATGCTAATGGTTAGGCTAGTAATACTTTTGGTTGAAAGGAAGTAGATTAAAAAGTGCTTAAATTTACGTATGAAAGTGTCGAATCGGAAGACACTGGCGCAAGTGATCTGTTTCAAGTCATTCACGTTTATGATTAAATCTTAGATGACCTATATCACATAGAAATTCAAATGCTGTAGTCGGTTTGCCTTGCTGCATAGCCTATCCGGAGGAATAACACGAAGCCAAAGGTTTCAACAACAAGAAACTGCATTTAATGGTACATGAACGAGACGATAAACATTGTTACCGGCGGCCCCTGAGTCCAGGTCGCGACTCCCGTGCGCCGCCTCTGATCCGCCTTATCAATACTCTATTTCACATTATGATATACCGCAATGAAAGTGTACAAGCGCGTGGTCCTTGGTCTAGGTCACGTCATCGGTGGCACAAACTCCTCGTGCGTTGAGGGCGGCTGCCAGCGCTATGGGCTCGCGCTTCGAGCCTTCGCTGCGGTACAACATAAGGTGAAACGGATTATAGGCGGCGCATGCGATGTGCGCGTGTCTGACGGACTGCCGCAAAGCGGGAAAAGTTCACCACCATTGCACCGCAGTCGGGCAACTGGTGGGCTGGGGAGCCGCCAGGATGCGCACAACCCCCCCCCCTCACACTTGGTCTGGCATGTCGATGTCGGTGTCATTATGGGTGTCAGGGGCGGATGGCGCTGCTGGGCGGACTGGCGTTGCAGGTCCCGTCGGCGCCGCTGGACGATGGCGATGGCCCATTCCAGGTCGCGATTCACCGGTTGGTTGATGCACGCGATGAGCTGGGCGTTCGCATTCTCCTCCAGCTGTCGCTTGAGCTTCTAGTTATGGCTCAGGGCTCGGCTGGCGGCTACGCCTTGTTGCTCTGGATAGTCTCCAGCAGGCGGCTGTCTCCACGTGGTCCTAGTTGATCCGATTCAGCCGCCTTTCAGTCTTGTAGGGGTGGCCGCTGTCCACTGTTCCCTGGGTCGCCCCCGACGCGGCAACATCCTGTGGCCGGTGGATCATGAGCCCGGCCGCCATGTCGTTTCGATGGCGGGTGTGGTGACGGTGTTATTCACGAGCCATCTTCGTAGAGAAGCAAAAAGCAGACAACATAGGGGCTTAGTTGAGGGTTGAGCCTGGCGTTATTTTTGCACCCTTCAAGAAAGTTCGAAGCAACGGATCTGGGGTTGGCACACAATCTTCTCCCCATCTCTTGAAAAGGGAGCCGATCCGTGGAAGTAGAAAACTACCCCGAAAATGCGTAAAGTGAAGCCGAGGAGACAAAAAAAGGTTCCTCTTTTTCTGTTACCGACGTTGCAGGTTATACCGCCGCCTTGGTGGAGACAAGGAGGTTTCCTGAATGGGACTGCCGTTAGTGTCGTTCCGGTCCTGCGAGGCACATTCATTCAAATATTTGGGTATTTCCAAATTCGATCTTTGTTTTACATTTCTTTTATGTTCCGTTAATCTATCGTTCACATATCTATTTGGTTTGACCTACATAAATGACACCACATTTCATTGGTATCTCGTACACTACACCGAACTCGCATACTTAGGACTTCTCTCTGTGCGTCTTTTTACACTGTTTGGGTGTTCTCAAAAACGGGGTCAACTGGTCCAATCTAAAATCCCTCTCAAAAACTACGTCGGCGCGAACTTTTTGACGCACGCCTTTAGGTTGTGTGAGATGTCATGGTGGTACGGGATGACCGCCCAACGACCCCCCCCCCCCCCCCGTGGCTCAGGACTTCCTTGTTTTTCGAAACTAGGTTTTAAATCTGTCCAATTATGCCATCACTCGAAAACCCAGCATTCTTTAGACGACACATCTGATCATCCACTGCCTTACTCACGTAGTGAGTGCAATATCGGTTTCTAGCGTTGTCGATTAATGATGTAATAATGCCGCATTTAGCCGTCCTAGAGTGGCAACTCGAGGGCGGAAGGCTTCAGCATGAGTTTCCATACTTCCAGCATGAACCAATCGCCACGTCGATCTGCAAGTCCAGAAACTGCAGGTTCCCATCTTTCTCTCTTTCTAGCGTAAATTCCGATTCTGGTGCGGACTTCCTGACTATTCCTTACAAATCTCTTTCCAGCATTTCCTCTGCCGTTCACACTAAAATATCGTCGACGTAACGTCGGACAAAACTCAAGTTCTCTGGCGTCCCCCTTGAAAACTGAACACACTGGAATCTAGACTGTTTGAATAAATCTCCGACAGAATCGGCGCCACCACTGATCCGATACATACTCCTTCTTTTTGAAGATACTTGCGTCCACTGTACTCAAACCACTGTTGATTGCAAGTAATAGTCTATAATACGTAAAAAATCTGCCAACCAAAAATCCCGCCCCAGATATGAATTTTACAAGATTTAGCTTTAGGTGGTCTTTTACCCGTTCCATCAGGAGATTCTTCTCTAAGGAATAGTACAAGTTTTTTATGTCCATTGAAAAAAAAAAACGACGCTCATGGTGATGTTTACTCAAAATTTCGATTAGTTCCGCAGTGTTCCTTAGAGATAACGTGTTCTCTAACGTCACAAAATAAAACTCCTTCTGAATGAACCCCGATACACCTTTCTGCCACGTTCTATTTTATTGATTACAGCACGTAAAGGCATTTCTGGCTTATGATGCTTCAGAAAACATTTGATGCCCAATTTTGAACGCTGTGCACCTCTGATTCTAGTTACTAATTGGTCGAAGTCATACTTCTCGAGTTCTTTGCAAATACCTTTTCTCAGTTGCGTCAAGTTTTTGTCACATTAATTAAATAGGCCACTCATGGTGCACACCGCCTTCTCTCTAAACGTGTGAAACGGGAGCACCACAAAACTTCCCTAATTATCCGTTTGCAACAACTGTAGGAATTTTTCCTTCAACTCTTTCTCAACCTCCCGGACCTCCCGAAAGTTTCTCTCCTCAAGAGGATAATCGTCCTTTATTAGGTTTTCGATCCGGTCAAGTGCCGTATCAACAAAAGCAGGTCTCTCGTCAACATCAACCTCCCTGGAGACCGTCTGGAGATTCGAAAAAAAAAAACATTAAGGCTTGATGGCTTGACATTGTCACAAAACTTAGGACCCTTCATCAACAGCTTTCCGCGCGTTCTGACGACACGGCCCCACATGGATTGACACTCTTATGTTCCATTGCGCTGCCCTGGCCAATGTTGCTCTTCTTGAGAGCAACATCTGTGTTCGACTTGCGTGCACTTATGCCTTCAAGTACAAGCCTTCGTTTCACATGCCCGAGTCTCTCGAAGACAATCCGCATGAGTCTAGTCCAGTCTCTGTAGTCCTTTGCCTTTCTGAAGTCCTGTTCCAGGACGTTGCCCCACATCTGGTCACACACAACACGCATGTTGCCAATTAAGTCGCTTGTGCAGTTCCTGTAAGCCTTGAACAGCCTTCTCTTGTATCTCCACGGGATGCCGGTCGACGACAGGTGTAAAAACATAGTCGGGTCAGCATACTTCTTTCTTAGGCAAATCCCGAAAAACACCACATCTGGTTCCAATTCAGCCAATCGATGGCACAACCTGCACAATGTTAGCATACATTGCCGCTGGTGACGAGTGCCATAACTGGGTTGAAGAAAACGGGACGATGCCTGCCTCAGGAACCAGTAATGAAGCAATGGTGAGGGTGCAGGCTAGCTGGTGTAAATTGGGAATAGTTGCGCCCCAAAGGAATTCAGTTCACTCCGCCAGCCAATCGCTTCTCCTCATTCTTTGACGTCACTTTCGTCGGGACTTGGCGAACTACATTTTACAACATGGCTCTTGCTGTTATCTACGTCGTTTTTGCCATTTCGTCTAGAGACGCCGGCTTCTCATAGTGACCTGGGTTTACATCGCAGAGCTATGCAGGTATCCGAGTTTGTGCGCTGTAGTTTCTGTGTTACAATGTAAACATTCAACGATCGTCTCGTTTTCCAACTTCGTCGCCGTCTACGTGCTCACTGCTCCGCCTGCATTATTACTGCAGCCACACTCTACAGAACCGTCGAAGGCGGGAGCCAATGACCGCTCAACATTTATTGTTCGCCCTTCAAAATTGTTGTGTTTTATATTCGTGGCAACGTGAGCGTTTTGTGTAGTAGTAGTTTCTGTGTTACGATCTTTATACTTTGTGCCCTGTGCCCCGATACAGAATATCGTGTGTCTCACCTTGCGAGATGGGCACGAGCTTCTTCGCTAATTCCTTCCTTTTGTTCATTTAATGTTCACCATTGTAACGTATGTTGCAAAATCCTCATAGTGTACGCGTTTCCTCTCGGTGGCTTGACTATGCTGCGGCTACAATTGTATTACAGCTGTTGAGGAAGTCGAAGTAAAGAAGAAGACTGCACGAGGGTTTGAATAGTGACCGAGACTTTAGAAAGAGAAAGATGAGGGTGTTGTTCTTTTTACCATTAAACCCAACGGTCGCATAGACCCTTTGATGCTAAAGTCCACCGTCTCACTGATAGATCTTTAAGATTTCCACATGGTGCCGAAACCCGGGGGAAAGCTTCAAGTCATCCTATCGTGCTCAACAAGACGCTGCGAAGGCAAGTGAAACGGAAATTTTATTGTCAGCGGAGCGTCCTTCTCACCGGCCTGCCTTTCCCTCGCCCTTCGTTCTTAGGTTGCAATGGACTATAGTACGGTGCAAGAATTGCAACACCGGCACGCCCATTTGCTTCGAGCCAAGTAGAGGCGCTATAGTCGCGGACTGCTTTCCTGGGGTATTAAGTGAAGAGTGCGCGTGCAGGGCTTTGATGGGCGTTCAGGATGCAGGAGCGCTCAGTGTGCCAAAATTTATCTCCATGACCAAAGAAGGTTGTCACAGCGTATTGGACCTCTTAAGGCAAGCGCAGCAGCCCTATTTGAAAAAGGACAATTTGTTGGCACTTTGGGACTGCTTATGATGCATGACTGGGTAAGGAAGGTAAAGTCAAACGAAAAATATGCTTTCCATGCGCTGCACATTAGCACCTTATAAACTTCCACGACCATTGGTCGGGCGCTTGTGTGTCTGTGACATTGAACTGCTTCGTTTTTGGTTACCAGTACAGTTCGCAAGCATTAGAAAACTCGCTTCGTATCTTCATACCTTTCATTTAGTTGTTTGTACTTCCAGTTGCAGTGAGGCCGATTAACAAGAGGCCGATCTTATGTACGCTCAGCAACGTAATCATCTCTGGCCTCAGCGATGGCGTCTGTGAAATCATCTTTTACGACCTCTTCTACGCCCAAGGAAAGGGAACGTTCCTTGACACCAGCCCAGCCCATTTTCAGTGGTTTTTAAACTACGCCAAGACCAACGGAGCTGGATCCACGGAATATGGAATAGCGATAGTACACAGGTATGCTTTAGGGGCTGTGGAACATTTTTTAGAGCGCAGCTCTTAGGCGCCCGTTTCCGGCTCGAGGCGGCGTCGCCGTCGGCGTAACCGCGTGTTGCATGCAACTCAGGTTGCATGCAATTCAGCGCTGCATGTTGCCTCAACCACGCGTTGCAGGCAGCTCAGGTTGCGTGCAACGTGAGTTGCATGCAACTCAGCGTTGCAAGTCGCCGTGACCACGCGTCAAGCAACTCAGGTTGCATGCAACCTGAGTCGCTTGCAACGCGTGCAACAGGTAGCATGCAACTCACGTTGCATGCAACCTGAGTTGCATGCAACCTGTTGCTTGCAACCCCCGAAGTCACGTGACCCCCAGGCCACGTGACCCCCGAGGTCACGTGACCCCACAGGTCACGTGGCCCTCCAGGTCACGTGACCGCCCCCCGTGCCTTCCCCTCCTCCTCAAGAGCTGCGCTCTAATTCGGCGTTACAGGGAGTTGTAAACGGCTTTCCACTTTTTTTGTAATCTTAGCAAACTACGCATAGGTTTATTAACCCTTCATATTCATAACTTACGAAACGCGTATATATTTTTTTCTTTTTATCTACGTGCAAAATAAGTTGCGGAAAAAAAACAAGCCGAGTATATTCCTTCAACTTGCAGCCAAAGCAAGCACCAACAAGATTTTATGCCTAGTATTCGCGACTCTAGCGAAACGCACAGCACCTAGTGGGAAAGCACAGAACTGGCCAAAACAGGTCCTTTCGCAGTTTCTCCTCGTCTCACGTTGATTATGTGATTGCATGTTGTTGGCGGCTGGCACGATAGCCACCAACGTAAATCGAGGGAAGTTGCGTTGGTTGTTTCCATAGCAACAAAAAGGGAAGCAATTAAAAGGTCATAGGAAATACCACGGCTTATAATAGCCTAAGAAGTTAGGGGCGCGATTAGCTTTGACCCTGTAGTCGCGAACCGCGGTCCTGGTGACTATGTCGTTAGTGTAAATAAGCGTGTTTCCTATCTCGCTTGGAACTCAACTTAGGCAACCGGGTAAAACAAACATTAAAAAAAACGTTCAGTAGCGAGGTATTTAGAATGTCATTATGTAGTCCTTTACTCGTTTCTCTGAAGAAGGTCAAGCATTGAGAAAGCTTCACTTAGGCCATCGACATCGCCGCAGGTTTGGAACGTAGTGAATAAATATCGGGAGCAAACAATTTTGAGGCTGATGCATGCCTGCTGAAACACGACCGTTGTGCGTTAAACCAGAGCCGCATAGAAGATACGACCTGCGTCTTTTCCCTTAAATATTATCGTTAGTAGACACAAAACATAGCCAAAGTGGGGCGAACCGGCTGAAGGTTGATGAGAGTCGCCGCAAAGCGGAAGAGCGTCTGTCGTGGCGTCCCCGCGTACTGTACTTCTTAAAAATTTGGTTTGAGCTAGTTGGTCCACGGTAGGTATCAGGTTTAAAACCGCAAGCAGACAGGGAAGATAGGAAATAACGCAAAGGCACAGGTACAAGGCGCTTTGTCCATGTCGGTAGTGTTATTTCCTATCGTCCCTGTCTGCTTGCGCTTTTTAAACCTTTATACCAACCGTACTTTGTTCACCCCCAAGCTTAGACTGCGGTGGAAGCTACGCCCACGTTGAACCCGTCATATGTGACGTCTGCGCAAGTGATCACACGCTCCCGTCGGTACCCCTGCGTAGAGAGCTGTATCTGGTGATTAAAGTGAGGTGGCTGATTGGTCTGCCTAGCATATAACTCCCACTCCAGTCTCTGCTTAGGGGTAAACGCAGTATTCCATCGTGGAGCGTCTCGCGAGCACCGGGTACCCTAGGCGACCACGCGAAGAATGCTTTGCGGAAACACTCGTCACTCTTCAGCCTTTTTACCAATCGGGGTGGGTCGTTGATTCATTGTCAATGACATCATGCGGAGGCCTGGGCTTTCAGGTGCTATTGAATATACCTTTTATCAAAAGCCCTTAAAGTAATTCTGGCGGTCGCCGTTGCTTGGGCTAATGCATTTGATTATAACCCGAGTTCCCGCCGAAAGCTGCCGCAGCATTCGTTTTTCTTACGACCTGAACCAAGCTCACGACTAATGCTGACACATATCTCGTGTTCACTACCTGCTCGACAGAACGTGCCCAAACAATGGCGGACACGGATAATTGATGTAGCAGCTACAAGGAGGAGTGCAATTTTGAAAATGGTCGTTATAGCTGGCACATTGAACGGCACGATATGTTTTTGACCTCCACATTTTCTTGAATGTGGACACCCCAATAGGTCACCGGAGTCGCGAATACGCAGCGTATGTTCTTCGCAGCCGCACCGTGGAGTTTTGGCTAAGTACTGGCGCTCAGTTCCAGTCCTTGTTGGTGGTTCGCTATTTCCGTGATAGCACCGATTGGACACAAGCCCTTACCCGGACGCTTGATGAGTGATTGATTGTCACGTGTTCAATGATCCTCCTGAAAAATCTAAGCGATGCGTAGCGGCTAGTGCCCCGCAGATAATCTTGGGAACACTTCGGGAGGACGTTTCGGATTTTATTTGTTAACTTCACCTCACACATCCTGTCACGACCAAATGCGGTGCTCGCATTTTCCAGCCATGTCACTTTCCTTAAAATTAACTTACTGAAGGCACTGCCTGCATGCAAAAACAAAATAATAATCCTCGATTCTTTTTTTTTTTTTTTTGGGGGGGGTTGTTTTTTGACGTGCCAGAGGTAAGACCCTGCCACGCTAAGACAAGGCAGTTCTTACTCTTGATGGAAGTTTCGACAACGAAGGCGGCTTGCCTCTGCGAAGACGATCGAGCGCGAGGATAAAGCTGAACTTTGTATCGCAGCGGCCGGATGCATCCGAGGAGATCAACGGCTGGGAAAGTTGAGACGGACAGAATGAAAGCGGGCGGTGAACGACACGGTTACCATTATGTCTGAAGGAGTGCTAGGACTTCAAAAACTGAAAGTGTTGTGTTTTGTTTCAGGCTTATTGACATTTCTGAACCCGAAGAAGAAACGAATTCATACAGAAAAAGCGTTCCCGAAACCCGGGAAGGCACTGCTGCACTACAAATGAAGCCGACGAGCAACGTGAGATCGAATTTCCGGCAGACAGAGAAGGAAACTCAAGGACTGAACGAGAATAATCATGGTAATCGAAGGGCAACATCTACGGTAGACCAAAACAGGCAAGCAGCACTTGAAGCCAGAACTAAACGGCAGTGCATGTCCTAAAAAAAAAAAAACGAAATACGGATCGAACGTAAAAAACGAGACTCGTCAGCCAGGCAGACAATTTATTACAATTAGCTACACCGACCGTGGATAATCTCAATATATTGATCGAGCGTCTAAGCCTAGCTCAGGACCAACTGAACCACGAAGGTGCCGCTAATCAAGTTTTCGATTTGCGAAAAAAGCAGAAAAAGTAATTCACGCAAGAGAGAGATTATTTCTAACAAAATTGTTACGTGCCTAGTGAAGCTAAAAAAAACGTGAAGAGACCGGAGGACAGCCAACAAACAAGCGGGTAGTCGAACGATAGAGCGGGAAATGAGAAAAGTGACAGCAAAAACCAAACTTCCAAAATTACAGCTTATCAATTTTAACGGACATCAAAGAAATTGGCAGCCCTTCTGGGAGCAAGTTCAAGCCGCTATCCATGAAAATCCGGACCTACCGTTCTGAAAAAACTTCAGCTACTTGAGGACATCCCTGTTTGGGGATGGAGAAGCCGCAATCGCAGGACTGCTCCCAACCGTTGAATGCTTCATCCACGCCATCGAGCTCCTACAGCAGCGGTTCGAGAACCAGGCGGACCTGATCATAGACCGCAGATCGGGGCTCATGGACATGAATCATGCTAAGGATTGCTAGCTGGGCTAGTTGGTTTTTCATCATGATGTAATACGCCAAAAAACACGAACGAAAACAATGTGAGAACTGTACAGGACGTGGCGTAACTTTTACTGAACGGTTTATTTGGATGAAATACATTTAAAAATATAAAAAAACGGCATGCACAGAAGAACACAAAGATATAGTCTACCCCCCCCATACCCTCAAATACAAAACTATACTCTGTTTGAGTTTGTGTTGTACCGAAGCAAACGCTACAAGCGCGAGCTCCTTGCTCTAAAGCACATCTCGGCGGCACACGCTGTCGTGCACCAAGGGCAGCTGCCAACGCTATGAGCTCGCGCTTCTAGCCTTCGCTGCGGTACAAGATAAGGTGAACGAAGTATAGTTGGTTCTTCAGATAGTAGAATTTTGATCGGACAAAGACAAAATGGTGCGCTTACACAAGGGTTCACGTGGTGGGACTTAATTAGGAGGGCTTCTTGAATTTCTCTTGCAATTCTTGTTTTGTGATGACCCATGACACAGGTCTCACCAAAGGCGGGCTGCACTTCTAAGCGTTGGACCCGCATTCGTAACGGTCGCAGTGGACCGTTGCGAACGCGGGGCCTACTCTGAAGTCGGGCCCCATCTTTGGTGAGCCCCATGTCATAGGGCCATCACGAAACAAAAGGGGCTAGAGAAAATCGCGAGGCCTTCCTTATTAAGTCCAACCACAACTCTTGTGTAAGCGCACCATGTTTGTCCTTGTCCGATAAAGAACTCTACTACTTGAAGGACCAATCAAGCTGGTATTTGAGGTGGGGGAGGGGGTTGGGTTAGAATATTTTTTGTGTACTGCCATGTGTGCTGGTTTTTACATTTTTAAAAGTATTTGATCAAAATAAACCCTTCTGTTGAAAGTTACGCCACGTCCTGTCAAGTTCTTCCTCAGTTTTTGTATCTGCTTTTTTTGGCGCATTACACCATGAACCATCAGGCGCCGTCATCGAGCTACATCAGAGCTCTGCGGCGGGTCTACGACACTGCCCGTGCTCTACATCCGGGGTCTTCGAGCGTTGGGTGTGATAGATCAGTCCTACGTTGCCATACTCTACCCGGTCCTGCTTCGGGCGCTTCCGGATGACATGAGGCTAGACTTCAACCGAAAGATGTCTTCGAGGAACCTCGAGAACGTCACCACCGAGAGGACATCAGCAGCCGACATCGGCTCCGACTAAGGAACGGAGCCAGAACCCGTTAAGGAAGTGCGCGCTCGGCTGAACTTTCTCAAGATCGATAGTGGAGCGCGGAGCGACACCATCCAAGGAACAACCCGAAGGCTCCGTCGGTTAGCATACAAGTTGTGTCTCCAAATATGAACTGCCGAAGAGGCATCTAAACTACGCCAAGACTCGGAACGCCACCACTACGGCCTTGCACGGCAGGATGGCCAACATGAACTTTGTTTTTTTTTTATTGCAAGTAAAGGGCGCACAGCATAACAAACTCTAGGAGCAAAAATCGAACTCAAGGAAAAGAAGCGCAGGCTGCAGGCCAACCAGAGATGCTTCCGGTGCACAAAGCCAAACAACATGGCATTAATGTGTCACGACAGACTCTGTTGTGACAGGGGTTGAGGAGGCATGCATCCACTATGTGTGATCCAGATTACTTACTGGGACGAGCTGCTAGCGGGTCGGATGAAACGAAGAATATAAGACACCGGTAGGCGTGCATGTGAGCGA
Source organism: Ixodes ricinus (assembly GCA_037355805.1). Classification (NCBI taxonomy): domain Eukaryota; kingdom Metazoa; phylum Arthropoda; class Arachnida; order Ixodida; family Ixodidae; genus Ixodes; species Ixodes ricinus. The sequence continues at coordinate 37,539 of JAZHYW010000451.1, forward strand.
GATAGACAACAAACCGTCTGTCTTTTTGCAAACGCTTACCCCGTGGTTGGAAAGGAAGAACTGAAGGAAGTTAGGCCGGAATCTTTTTGACAGCGGTGGTCAGCGCTCCTTTAATCGAGAGGAGTTGTCGAGGCTCGTGGTTGCAAAGCTCCTCGGGACGGAGGCTCTGACCGTCGGAGTGTTCGGCGGCAAGACTAGCGAACAAGCGGACTGCAGTGTGCAGGTAGTTTTGCGTGATCAACCCAATGGCCAGAAATACGAGATAGACGCAATGGAGGCGCGTTCTCTCTGCGACCAAGAGCTTCCAAGCCCTGATGAAGACATCCTTGTAAGGATGCATGAGCCCGGACTAACGCTGGGTGGCGGCCTGAACGGACTCGACTGCAGCGGAGTAGAGATCTACTTGGGATCAGATAACATCCTGTGAATGAGTTACGGCAATAGTCCCTCAATCGAGCGAGAACCTGGCGGCACTGGAGACCGCCTTTTCTTAGGAAATACCTGGATACTCCTAGTCGACTTCAGCTGTTGTCAACTGTTTTGAAACGATCGTCTTCAGGGAAGCCGCGAGCGAACAGGAGAGCACATCTGTCCTCAGAGGCTTTTGGGGGCTTGAGAGTATGGGAGTCCTTCCGCAGAGGTCCATTCTCATCCGATAGCGGCATCATGCAGCGATTTGAGGGTAGCATTACCAAATTCATTCGAAGGCACGAAGAAAGCCTCCCCTTGGAAAGCTGATGTAAAGTCTTGATTCCAATCGCGAGAGATGGCTTGGAAGAGACTCGAAGGTCAGCGAAAGAGGCTGAACAAGAATGCTAAGCTCATGAAGAGATATGATCAGGCAGTCCAGCTTTACGTAAAGAACGGAATGGCTGAGAGGCTCAAAAGTGAAGGAAACTCGGGTGAAGGCGTGTAGTACAAGCCTCACATGGCTATTTAGCGGAAGGGCAGCAGTACGACGAAGATGATAACTGCTTTCGCCGCGTCTTCACACGGACCGAACTGCAAGTAACTAAACAACAGCCTGGAGACGACCCGAACCTGATCCCAGACCTTGTTAGTCTTCTTCTCAGCTTCAGGCAACACCATCGGCGGCTGCACTGGTTCCGGGCGTCGAAAAGGCCTTCCTTCAGATTGAAGTAAACCCGGAGGATCGCACTGCTCTGTGCTTCCTCTGGTAGAAAAAACACCTCAAACGAACCAGACACCTCCGGAGGTGGAGGTCTGGCGTATAGGGCCAGTCATTTTCGGAGCCTTGTCAAGCTCCTTTTGCTGGCCGCAGCCCTGCGACATCATTTGAAATAAAAGTGAGAGTGCATTCCCCAAGACAGCAGAGCGACTGGGCAGATCGGTCTGCGTTGAAAACCTCTTGACGAACGCCCGGACACTCTGCTGCGAGGGGATCGAGATATTTGCAGCAACGGGGATGGATTTTCATAAGTGGGGTTCGAATAACGCAGCGATGACCAAAATGAATGAAGACAAGGGCCCCGATGAGAGACAACTGAGGCAACAAACGGGTGTGTTGAAGGTACTTGGCCTGACGTGCAAGTGGAATGAAGTCCGCCTTTCTATTTTGACAGAAGACGTGATTGAAGTTCACGCCAACAAAGAAAGTACCAATAGTTTGTACTCCAGACGACAGCACGCCTGTATGCTCTTCCTTGGTTTCCTCCCCCCATTTCCTTTTTCGTGGTTCAAGCCAAGATCTTGTTTCGGGAAATCTGGAAACGGAGCCTGCGTTGGGATGATACACTGCCTGAAGATATGATGAATGACTGAAAGAACTGGTGTGACAGAATTCACTACACTTAAGCGGACTAACGTTCCCAGGTTCTACGACAGCGAGCTGAAGGGCAACACAGTGGACTCTTTCAGCGCTCCGTGTGATTACATCTTCCCTGACCGCGTCTTTTTATGCTATTTTTACCCTTTTAAAATGCAACACCAACTATCCCAACTCACCACTGTGTTACAATTCATTTCTTCTACCTTGGCCTCTTTCAGCGATCCGTTTGTGTAAATCTTCTCTGTCCGTGTCTTTTTGCGCGGTTTTTACCCTTTCATTATACAACAAACGTTACACGTGTTCTCGGATGCCAGCACCATACGGATTCACCATCTTCATCTGCTTAACGGGTGAAGTAGGACAAAACACCGGGACACTTACTAAGTGCCGTGTGTCACCCCTGAAAGAAATCAGCCTTGTGATTTCCTTCATTTGGTTTTTTTGAAAGAGCAACTTCCACGACTGCTTTAGAAACTTGGCAAGGTTGAGAAGACTTTTCATGGACGTGATGCAAGGTACGTTTCTGCAAGGTTCGCATACATCAGGGTATTATGCTGCGAAGGCGAGTGCAACTTATCTACCCCCTAGAAATGGCGGAAGTCTAGAATGTGCTCGCGCCCATTCAGTGGGGGTGTGTTGGAACTTTCGTCAACAGTCATCAGCTTGCCTCCGCGGAGACGATCGAGTGCGAGGGGCAAGCTGAACTTTGTGCTATAGCGGCCAGACGCAGCCGAGAAAATTAACAGCCGGGACGAGACGGACAAAACGAGAGTTGGAACGAAAGCGAGCGGTAAACGAGACGGTTACCAGCCTGCTTGAACGAGTGTGTGCAGCTAGAATTAAACGTGTTGGACTTTGTTCAAGACTGATCTGAATCTCTGAACGTCAAGAAGCAGCGATTTTTACAACGCCCAGTAGAGGTCCGTGGTTTAAAGCGGCATTCACAAAGATGAATAAGCGCAATGCAAGCGAGAGATTGAGCCCATTTTCAGACAGTGTCTGAGATGAACTGATATGCCGACCGGCCAATTGAAACCGCAACCCGCCACTCCCATCCATGGCCAAATAGGTCATATAATGTAACGGGCGCGGTGTTTTTTTGTGGGAATTTTAGCAATTAGTAAATTGCGGGCTCACGTAGTGCTCGTTGTCTAGTCTTTAAGGATATTTTGATTGGCGGCAACACGGGTTTTCCATTGTGAGAAGTACGTATATAATTTTGATAAGAAACAAAAGTGGCATTTCAGTCGACTTGCTTCCAGCGTGGCAGCTGTGCCCACAACGAACCTCTAGCGTACATTACCGTAACTCTATGGGGCCAGGTACAAGTGTGTTTTCTAGAGAGTTTGTATTACAGAGAGTTTTCAAGAGCTCGGTCGGGACCACGTGATAATAAAGGTCCTCGTTTTCAATACGACCTTCAAGGAGGTTACGAGCGCGTTGGACGTGTGTTTTGCGGATGTCTGCATTTCCGACTGCTTATGTCCTCACCACGAGAAAACTGTACGCATGCGCACTTGCGAACAATCGGCGCGAGAGGCGTCCACCAAGATATGCAAACGCTCTCCATGATTTGAGGAGGAGCATCTCCTCGATTAGGTTCTCTAGTTTTCTCTCGTTTTACCTGAATACAGAATAACGCGACGAACTCGACCGCAGTCAAACGCACATGTGTGAACCGGCCTTTGCACGCCGCGTTTTGAACTTAATTTCCACTGCAATGCTCAAAGTGCTTCTTGGCAGGCCCTTTTCCACCAATCAAGGCGCTTAGGGATCAACGGTGACATTTGAAATTGCGAGGTATCACGAAGCTTCTTTGCTCTCAATGAGTGTAAAATGTCTCATCTCTTCATGACCTGTATTTAATGCACAGTTGACGGGCCTAATTTCTTCTTTTTCAGTCTCTTATCTAACATTATATAATTATTCATAATTGCGATGCTGATACCATTAGGACACGTCAGGATATCGAGAGATTTATTGCTCAAAGATAAACTTCAATAACTTAACCTTAGTTCTACCATCTTGAAAGGGTCACGCTAGACATTTGTCCAAAGAGCAATCATCTGCATGTACATACTTCCTCCGGAAAGTGTGATGCCAGGTGGGAGCGGAAAGTTTTCAATAGCTAAGTAGAGCATTCCCATGCCCGGGTCCCGCATGAGCAAAAAGCCTCAGCACCATAGAAAAGTTTCGTCGCATGTCGCATGCACGACTGAAAAAGGACAAGAGAAAAAAGGGGAGAGGGCTATCGGTGCTTTTCTCTTTCCTAGTAAATTAAGGTGACCGGAAGACCCAAATGAACGCCTTCGACGCCTGTGTTGCTCCCCGTTCGCTTTTTTTAATTTTTTAAGAGCTTTGATACAAATTTGATTAGAGCTAGCGCACTGAATGAAGGTAATCAAGTGGCCACCGGGACACCATTGTTCGGTAATAATCTGCATCAATAAGAGCCGAAAGCGTAAAATATTATGGAGGACATACTTATCGCGAACAGGATACGACAAGGAAACTGCTGGCTGCAAATTCTTCGAAATACATTGCTTTTTAAATTACGAAAGTCTCCGGTGGCGGTGGGTTGAGTCCTTAAAGAAAAAATACTCTTCCCCGACGCCATCCTCTCGAGCGTGCCCGGAACATTTCGGTGAATAGAGCGTGCACGGAAGTTACCGCAATTAAGCCTCTGTACCATCGATGAACATGGGCTACGCTTGGAAGGTGGGCGCTCTTTTCTGGTGAGAACCGCTGTTTCAGCTCGTAAAGTTTCGCTAATTAATTTACATTATTTCTGATATCTTGCAGATATTTCATTGACACGACTTTAGCCTCTAGATCGCTTTGTTGAAGGCTTATTTCCGCCACCGGATATGGCTGGAAATTGTGGAAAAGTTGGTTATACTGTTTTTTCTTAATCGCGAACACCTGCGCGATTGTAGAGTGTCGTGAACTTATGCGACCGTCAAGACAAGACAGGGATGCAAATTGTACGCAACGTAGCTGAAAACAAATTCAAATTCTATCTCGGCTTCGCTGTTTCTAGCTCTAGACAATGTACACGCTGGTCGACACGGGACCCTCTATTAAAATTTTGACAAACATTTGCAAGCCGGAGGGAGCTGCTTCCGATCGTTCCCTGCAATGCTCTTATTGCACGCTTCCTTGTTCACTTTGTATTTGATTGCTGTGGACGACACAAAACGCCAAAATACTATCGGGGTACTGCTACTAAAATGACAAAAAAACCTGGAAGGGAAATTCAATCGCCGTCGACTAATACAAAAATTTGTGTGCTCAACTCCAATTTCTACCGATCGCGTGATAAGTGCCCTTCTTATCGGCGTCGCCGCAGTGGCGAATGCCACATAGCGGGGCAAAAAACGTTCACAAAAGCGTAAAACAAAATAAAAAAACAACACTCGTTGCACACAATAACACAAAACGCAATCAAGAACACAAAGTCGGATATCCAGTACTTTGGAGTACCCAACCAGTAGGCCCAACGTTGGAGCGGCGAATCGAAGAGTACTTTCCCCAACGTTGCTAACCACTCAGCGTGGCCGCGGAGCCTGACGCTCGTTAGATGGCGCTACAGTATTCAAAATGCCGCTTCACGCGCTAGAGCGGTCTATACCTTTAGTTCGCTTGCAGTCTCTCGGTGTTCGTGAATTTATCACGAATAATTGCACGCCTGTCAAAAATACCTTGGCTTGCTTGCTGCAGGTGCATAAGGCTTGTCATTTCCAATTGTGTCTGCTGGTCGCTCAATTCCACTCTATCAAAACCATCGGCCTCTGCACAGAAAACTCTGAACTGACCGAAACAGTTTCTTTTTGGACTTCCGTTTATCTTTTGTGGGTTCCATGATTGCATATCTTCGGCAGTTAGAGGAATGTCTATCGAAGTAAAGAGAGGCATATTCCTTGGCTCGTCATACAAAAATACTCAAAAAGCCAGCATTTTTAATAATAAATAAAAGTACACCGACTTAACTTAACAATTTAAAAACAATTTAATCAGACGTTTCGTCTTCCATGCGGTAGACATCATCACTGCGTGTTGAGAGACACGGAACAATAATGGCCCAACAAACTAGGCGCGCCTCGCACTGCTTCTCATGTTCTATCGTGCCAAAAGCTGTCCCGGAAACGCAGTTAGATCTCTCATATCACCGTGTTTCCTAGGCCTCAAAACGCAATCAGTGGTCATCAGCGTGGTAGAATGACAGCAGTGACCCCTTCAAACGTTTCCCCAAATAAGGAGAGGCCTTCGGAAGTCACTTACAAAACGCACAGCCGCAGGTCTTGTGTGTAAACGGTAAAATTGGGGCACCATTCTGAGGCCAAAACTGGCTAGCTGACACCCAAGTGGTTGGCGTTCAGCGGGCACATATCACTGCATTACCTGTTTACGACAGCCACAGTTGCCGACAGTGGCGACCCTTATGGGTCGCAGAACTCGAGAACTGTGGGACTCCGGCATTGCAAACATAACAACAATGCCAGTAAATATCAACTTAGTTTATTAGCATGCTTTATGAATAGGATCGGTCATTACATTCTTGATCCGATAAAGAAAACCGCTTACATTTCTACTTTAAATGGTTAAATTAGGTGGAAAGTATGACTATATGATATTTAGATCCACGGTGGACCAGAAAAGCCAACAAAAATTATATTTGCCTTAGACGACGAAATAGTAGGCAATGGAGGAAATCAGCCACCCTCGTTAACTTGACCTCTTTATTTTCGATTCCTCCCGTTAAAAACCACGGTTAAAAAAGCCAACTACGTACGTGAGCTCGCCGCACCACCTTCTTCCCCCGCAGTGTTAAGCCTGTTTGCTATGGTCGAAGAAAGTGGCGCAGGCAAACGCCGCGTCTGAAGCTAGAGAGCGTGTATTGGAGAGAGGATCCCTAAGCTCTCAGGGCATCGAGAGTGTTCGCACCTTAATGGCGGACGTCTTCCGCAGAGATTGGTTGCAAGTACGCATGCACTGCCTCTTTCGTGGCAAGGAGAAAAGCAGACGGAAAGGCAGACATTTGCAGATGATGAACGCTTTCGGCACCTCCTCGCCAATCGCATTGCAAACGCATCCCATAGACCACGTGATTACGATCGAGAAGTTGGACATTCTCTGTAATACAGGCACTCTCTCTGAAGCCATCTAGAGCCGCGCCAGCATTCGAATGTCAAGTCCAACCAACGCGGCAAAGCTAACTTGTGCTCCAAATTCGCCTTCAAAGCAGACAGCGCTGCGCGCGATTTGAGACTATATGCGCAATCGCAGGGTTCGCCTCGCTCGAGTAAACATTAGGAGTTTTAGTATATCGTGTTTTTTGGCCCCGCTGTCTGTAGCGAGAGCTCCCGCTGCCACTTCGATGAATGCTGGGATGCGCGCCCATAGCGGTAGTCGGACTTTTCAGACGATCAACTAAAATCCTCTCTTATAATATGAGACCCGAGAGTGCACCGAGCCACGTCAGGACCGCTAGGCCTTCGCCAGGCGACCGCTTTTTGCACCCTGCATCCACCTCCGCAACGGCGCGTCCGGCTTTGGCAAGCGTCGCAGCGTTCATTTTAGCGAACGCCATTATGAAGACGCCATATGCTGGATATTGCTTCAGACATTGCCCGTTGGCGCTTACCTTTATAAAGAACAAAACGCTTCGCAGGAATATATCGTGCGGAAAGAGACGGTGCTTTTCAATGTGCAGAACGAAAACAAAAAAGTTGGAAATTGGAACATTACACATATTGCTGACTTTGACGAACCTTTCAGGAAAAGTATGGTTTTATGTCGCAGTTTGGACAGATCCTAGTACACCGAGATAGAGCGAAACCATCGACTTGCCACAAATGAATCGCAGTGTCAGAGAGGCGTTGCCGAGCAACATATTTGTAAATGTACAATGTTATTTCGTGCTAAATAGAGCATTGTTTCGAGAGCTGAATTGAAGTAATAATGCCAGGTACATGATCTATGATACATTTAATTTCTCGCAGCAAAGTAATCTATGCATTCGATGACCTAAACAAGACCGCCGGTGTTGAAGAATTTCGGAACTTCTGGAGCATCAAAATCCGCCATTATGGACTCCTCCAGTTTGCCGTGCTCGATTCCATGATACCTAACGAAACGATCCCCACCGACTACGAAATGCTGCTGAAGGTACCATTTACTCGCCGCCTACGGCAGCTTTGTTACGGAGTCAGCTGTGTGGGAATTAAAATTTCGGATGATAATTCTCCAATCTAGATATAAAAATCATTCGGGATTTATTTTCCAAATTATAATCAAAAGCATTTTTTCGGGTGTTATTTTTTCGTCAAATTTTCTACGCTTCGACGTTAGTTTACGCATTATATTAGAATTCGGTGTTTATTGGGACATATGTTTTAAATAAACACCGCATATATCACTACTGTCAATACGAATTTCGTAGAAATCACTCTACTGAGTCCGGGCTACCAAGTTGGAAGGTAGCAAAATTGTACTTAGCGTTTTAATTCATTTTTCAAAAGCCTTCGACTTGGTACATAATAAGATGTTGCTTAGAAAGCCCGAACACTACGGTATACGGCTATATGCCTTTCTTTACTTAATTCCCATTTACAGCATCCACGGCAGTTCGTCCACCTACATGGATACTCATCTCAGTTGAAACCAAACCTTTCGGGGATCCCACATTTGAGCATACTGGGGCCGCATTATATATATATATATATATATATATATATATATATATATATATATATATATATATATATATATATATGGATGATATATCTAGCGTTAACCCGGAAGTCTAGTTTTTTTATACGCACATTACACTAACTTATTTGTTACAGGTCATAAAGCTGACGACTTTATAGACATGGCAAATTATACTTTAGGAAAGCTGTCTTAATGGGCTTTCCGTAACTTTTTTGAAGTTTATTCTTCAGAAACAAAAGCCGTTTTCTTCCGCCCCAAATGCAAATGAACACAAACCACAATAACGCTCTTATTTAATGCATATGATATTGCTATAACAAAAACGTTTTAAAACTCTAGGGATTGACTTCTGGAGCATATGACTTCGAAGCAGCATGCAGGTTATATTGCGTGAAAATTGGGATGGCCTGTTGGACTAGTACGACGTCATATTTTAATACTTTCAGTCAAGGTGAAACTATTATTAAATAACCCACAATTTTACTCACAACTCGGTTATTGCCATCTTGTTAGGGGCACAACAACGGCTAAAAACCTATAAAAAAAGAAAAAACATGGCATTTTGCTTTTGTCTCTGAGTTTGAAATACCGAACTTGACATGTAAATGTTAATATTTCTTTTGTCAAACAGATATGCAGTGCATATACATATGTACGATCTAGTATCTGACGCTTAGAAAGTACGGTTTATTTTGTGCGCGTATGGACTCTCTGGTAAAATAACAAACATTTTGTAGCGTATAAAGCTTCAAACGTGTTAGTCAAGTGTTTAGGTTTGATTTCTATTTTCAGTGATTCATGCCGGATTACTTAGACTTTTTCCGCTTGACTTAAGTTTGTCCGGGGGTCTAGATGTTACGTATCTTCTCCGTCAATACATAAGGCGAAGCTCACACACCTTGCAAATCACGCCAGTGCCAAGTAAATAAATATTGTTAGAATATACATTGTTGCTTCACTGGCTTCTACGCTCAGATATTGAGGTAAGTAGTACTAACATTAAATAGAAAAGCTTACATAGGTTGAAATTCTCCTCAGCTGAGCGTCTATGGGAAGCCCCGTTCGAAACTCTCACAGCACGAGATTCGTGTCCTAATAGCTGCCATACAAACAATATATTACAATTTCTGTTGGTAGGTCCTGGCAGCCTACTATATTTCCCAACTGTAAATAAAAAATGAAAGAAATAAAAGGTGGGTTTTTGTAGAAAATCGACTTCAAACTTGGAAGTTTTTCTAAAAAAGACTTGCAAGTTTGAACTTAATTTTCTAAAAAACAACTTACCTTTTATTTGTTTCAATGTTTATTTACAGTTAGGTAATATAGTTATCTGTCAGGACCTACCAAAATAAATTATAATATATAGTTTGTATGGCCGCTATTGGGACTCCAATCTTGTGCTGTGAGAGTTTTGAACGGGACTTCGCATAGACGCTCAGCTGAGCAGAATTTTGACCTATGTAAGGTTTTATATTTAAAGTTAGAACTACTTACCTCAATATCTTAGCGTAAAAGCCAGTGAAGCAACAATATTTATCCTACCAATATTTATTCACTCTGCACTGGCGTGATTTGCAAGGTGTGTAGCTTCGCCCTATGTATTGACGGAGAAGATACGTAACATCTGGACTCCGGACAAACTTAATTCAAGAGAAAAAAGTCTAAGTAAACCGGCATGAATCACTGAAAATAGAAATGAAACCTAAACACATGACTAACACGTTTGAAGCCTTACACGCCACAAAATGCTTGTTATTTTACGAAAGAGTCCGAACGCGCATAAAATAAACCGCACTTCCTAATCGTCAGATACTAAATCGTACATATGTATATTCACCACATATCTGTTTTACATAAGAAAATATGACAATTATATGTCAAGTTCGGTATTTCAAACTCAAAGCCGAAAGCAAAAGGCCCCAGAGGAATTCTCTAACGATCTGCATTCCCCCGTATTGGGAGGAGTAAGCGCTGTGCCCGCACGTGTGGATACCGACTTCGAAGAAAATATTTTTATGTACACTACTCTAAATATTATTAATGTATATGGTTGGATATTTAGGTAACTGCTAACGATAAATAAAAAAACTTTACATAGGCCAAAATTCTGCTCAACAGAGCGCCTGTGCGAAGTCCCGTTCAGAACGCCCATAGCACGAGATTCTAGTGTTAATAGTGGCCATAAAAACATTATATTACAGTTTATGTTGGTGGTTTCTGATAGACTACTTTATTAACTAACTGTGAACAAAAATAAAAGAAATAAAAAGTGTTTTTTTTTTAAATTCGACTCCAAACTTGCTAGTTTTTCGAAATGTTTGTCTTTCAGGCACATGTAGCGCATTATATAATTATTGCAAAATATTGAAATTATACTCAAAAGTAATAGCTTAATTGGAGCTTTATGGTGATATAAAGATCATAAAAATATGTTGATTAGGTCACACAGCACAGCTTGCTGAACATGGTCAAATATCGTTGCAGAAAGGCGGTTTGACAAAAAAAACATCATTAAAAGCGTTATGACCTAGACGCCTAATAGACCGATGTCACCAAGCGAACTGCGCAGGCGCGCGCATTCCGGAAGTGGTGCCGCCGCCATGCTATTTGTAGTCATCCCTTTCCGGATTCCCGGCTTCATAGGGCTGCGCGGACATCGTAGATTATCGTTTGGAACGCCCCGGTATCAACTTCGATTCTCCTTCATGTCTGTACTTCATAAGATTGTATTCTTTGTGATGAATTAGTTTGTCAGCATGCACTTAAAAGCAGTTCCAGCCGTCTTATCGCTTTAGAATCGCTCTGTCGTCTGCTTCGACGTCGTCTGCTTCTTCGTCTTCGTGAACGCGTGAGCGTGAGCACACTGCCGTTCACGCAGTGGTCCTGCTGCGGCCGCAGGAAAAAAACAATGCCACTACTCGAGCTTTCCGGTTACTCGGACGTCTCAATTAACTTGAAAACTTAACGTCTAGTCGAATTGCAAAGAACAAAAAAATTCGAAGGACCATCGGCTTCGTGTGGCACCGCGGAACAGCATCAAATGTGTTGGTGAAACACTGAGCTTGGTAGAGCTCAGTCTTGTGCATAACATTTAATCAACAATGAAGTAAGAGGAGCTAAATAGACTCTCGTTGAGTAATAGTTTTTCTGAAAGTTGTGTCATTCTGGTTCACAACCTGAGCGACAGGGTACAGATGAACTGCGGGGATAAGCCTGCACACAGAGACGAAATGATCTACAGAAAGGCCATGCCTGACGCGCCGTAGACCTATTGCTATATTACCCAAGCCTCAAGGAGAATGCAGGGAATGGTGTTCCACGCGCCGCACGTGCTGGCCTCAGCAGTAGTAACTTTTCTAAAGCAAATGCCTAAAACCAATTGTATCTTGCACGCGCGTTCGTCAACGCTTATTTTGGTTATTTACTTGGAATATTTTATACGGGGAAGGCATGCGCGTGTGGCGCGTGGAACACCAATCCCTGCATTCTCCTCGATGCTTGGGTAATATAGCGAATGGTCTATTGTCATCTGTCAAGAAGAAGCAACCATGCAAGATACCTGAAAACTAGGGGTGGAGATGACTTTTCGGGTACAGTTAATTTCTATTCAGTTTTATTTTGTTTGAGCAAGCTCCGAACGCTAAAAGTCGCCCGACGGTGGAAGCTTTTTTCTGCAGTCTCGATTGGTGTTAATGCAGAATGGATCAGTAACGCCAGCCTAATAGACCACCACAAAATACGTAAGGTTTGTTTGTTACATTTTTGGTGGTACGTTTTGCACTTCAAAATTAAATTATGTGGTGTTTTCACGTTTTGTATAAAAAAAAATGAAGACTGCTTCAGAAAAAAGTGGTTTTATTTCAAGTGATGCATATCGGGAATCGCTGCTCTTTTTTTTAGTGATTGTCCTGATCTTTTGAAACACAGTTGTGCTTGAAACATGTCGTCGCATTGAGAGTTATAACCACCAAAATACATCGAGCAAAAAGTGTACTAAAAAAGGCCTCAGCAAAGCAGTGGAGATAGACCAACGGATAGACCGCCACGGAGCGAATGCTCCAAGAGATTCCAACGTAAAGAACACTTCGGCACGCTCTGTGCCTCGTGCCCTGTAATCTTACAATTTTAGCTGACGTGGAATAGATGGATATAAATTATGAAGCAAATCGCAAAACAAATCGAAAAACGCTATTTTTCCTGCCGCTCTGTCCGACTTTCTTTACCTTTCTTTGCCATGCTGCTTTCTTCCGGGAAGCCATAAAATCCGAGGCATTTTTGCCTGATGCAGTTATTGTAGCACCGTAGCATACAACAGGTGAAGCCACCCATTGAAAACCACGAGTAAACACCCGGCTAAAAGTCTCGTGCTAACCCGAAAATTTCCGAACGCCGGGCGTACAATGCGCACTGACGCGACCGGAAAACTGGGGAGAACTACAGGTACCAGAATGCACCGCGGCAGCGGTGGCGTCGCGCAACTCCTGGTGAGATCGGTCTATTAGCATAAAAAAGCCTATGTCTAGAGTGTTCTCAAAATGTTATATTGATGTAGCGTAAAACGTATGGAAAGAGATGGAGTGAAATATGGCACCTCCGATAAGCTGGAGAAACGTCAGTTTCCACCTTGGCCGCTTCAAAGATCCATAACTTGAGAGATCCGACGACATTGCCGTTTGCGTCTTCTTTTATTATAGGAATTGCCCTCAACCGGCGGAACAGGAAACTGTTCCGCCGGTTGAGTGTAGCCCGAATCTCCCTCGGTCGACCAGGCGCGAACCTTGCTCTCGTGCCCACACTTCTCCTTTATCTTCCTCACCATACCCCCGGGGGCTGGAGAGCCGGTCATCCGGCACGTTGGTGTTGGCTGTTGGGTTTAGGTTTGGCGATGGTAGCGCTTCATACGGGCTACATGGACAATGTCCGCGGACCTGGAGCGATGGTCACGGGGAGGCTGGACTGGGACGACCTTGTAGTTGGTTGCAGAAAGGCGGCGGACTACCCGATACGGTCCGACAAACTTGCGCATTAGTTTCGCCAATCGGCCCAGTTAGCGGATAGGGGTTGCCAGTAAAATCTCATCACCGATGTTGTACGAGACGTTAGGATGGCTCTCTGCATGACGGAGTTGATGGTGGTGCTGTGATCTTAGAGTCTGAAAGTGGGCGATTCGACGGGCATCTTGAGCTCGACCACTGACATCTGAAGTGTAGGCATCCTGGGAGAGGTCTGGTGCACACGGCAAAATTGTGTCCAAAGTTGTCAGGGGATCACGGGCGTACAAAAGGTAATATGGTGAGAATCCTGTGGTAGCCTGGCGTGCGGTATTGTACGCGTAAGTGACGAATGGTAAGACCGTGTCCCAGTTGGTGTGGCTCTCGGTAACGTACATTAAAGCATGGTAGCTAATGAGTGGTTTAGACGCTCCGTCAGTCCGTTAGATTGAGGATGGTAGGCGCTCGTTATGTTGTGAATAGTGGTAGCGAGGTGAAGAACCTCCGCGAGAACCTTGGATAGGAACGGGGTGCCCCGGTTACTGACGATAATCTGTGGAGCGCCATGGCGTAGAACAATAATGTGGAGAAAGAAGTCGGCCACTTCTTGTGCGCTGGGGGTGGGCACAGCTTTTGTTTCTGCATAACGAGTCAGATGATCTATGGCCACAATTATCCAGCGGTTTTTCGTGGCGGAGGCAGGAAAAGGTCCCAAGAAGTCAATACCTATCCGTTTAAAACGGGTTTCGGGTGGCGGTATGGGTCGTAGAGGGCCGGGTGGTGCGGTGGTGGGGCTTTTGCTCATCTGGCAGAGATGGCATGCGCGTACGTATTTGCTGATGGATCGATGCATCCCATTCCAGAAGAAACGGTCACGAACTCTAAAGTATGTCTTGGAAAAGCCAAGGTGGCCAGCAGTAGGGTCATCATGGTTGGCCCTCAGCACGTCTTGTTGTAGATTGCGAGGAACAACGAGAAGCCATGGGCGTCCATGAGGTTCGTAATTACGTCGATATAGGATTCCGTTAAGGAGTGTGAAAAGGCGTGCGCGCTGTTCCACACGTCGAGCGGGGTGGGGGAGCGTACCTTTTAGGTAGCGGATGATGGGCTCTAACGTGGGATCGGACTGTTGAGCCTCGGCGATGTCGACCTGGTCGAGAGTGGCTGTGGTGTTTAGGTGGTGTATGGGATGCTGAAGGGAAGACACAGCGGGGAGGGGACATCGTGAAAGCCCATCTGCGTCTAGGTGTCGCTTAGAAAGGCGCCTTGTTGATCCGGGAGCTCTGCATCTCTTCATACGTTTTACATTCCGATATGAGCCTCTGTACGGTCGCGGGTGTTTTCGGGGCTACAATAGAGGAAAGTTCCTGGGACAGTCCTTTAAATAGGTGTTGGATCTTATCCTCCTCAGACATTTGCTCATCCACTCGTCGGCAGAGACGAAGGACGTCTTCGATATAACTTGTGGAAGTCTCGGTTGCAGCCTGGAAGCGGTGTGATAGTTTTTCTTTTGCCTGTTGTTTGCGGCTCTCTGGCTTGCTTAAGCTCTTCTGAAAACGATGTTTTGAAGCCATCCCACGAGTTGATGTCGTCTTCGTGGTTGTCAAACCACTGAAAGGCTGTGTCTTTAGAAAGAACACTACGTTCACCAGCTTATCGGAGTCATCCCAACGGTTATGGGTGCTTACGCGGTCGTAGTGTTTCAGCCAGTCATTGACGTCGCTTGCTGAAGGTTTGAGGGCCCCGCTGGCGGTTTTTCACGTAGTTGGGAGGCGGCCGTGAGGGTTCACCTGGTGTAGTTTGTTGTTCGTCTGGCATGGCGGCGGTAGTGGTGCGCCCGCTTCGAAGCTCTAGAGCACGCCTTGGTTTGGCCGACCACGAAAAGGTAGGGGAACTTAAGCATCTCCACCACTTGTGAGGGTGTTTAATGAGATAATTACAATGGTAATGGATGGCCAAAAGGAAACTGTTCCGCCGGTTAAGTGTAGTCCGAATCTCCCTCGGTCGACCAGGCGCGAGCCTTGCTCTCGTGCCCACACTTCTCCTTTATTTTCCTCACAATATATATATATATATATATATATATATATATATATATATATATATATATATACACGTATATACACTAAAAAACAACTAAATTTTCGTGAGGACCTAATATTCGCGAATATCGCGAATCGCCTACAATTCGCGAAAAATAAGTCCCGCAAACAATTTGGGCAATATGTGAACGCTACTGAAGCTACACTCGATTCGCGAAAAGTAGAACCCACGAATAATTTCAAATTTTCAGCTCTGTCCCCATTCGCGAAAATTTGAGTCCGCGAAAATTAAGTCGTTTACAGTATGTATATATATATATATATATATATATATATATATATATATATATATATATATATATATATATATATATATATATATATATGGGTGGTTGTTTTTCAAATCGGACTGGCTAAAAGTGTCTATATGTAAATTTTAGAGAAACAAATATATGTTTTGGGGCCATTCTGAAATAAAGGACGGCACAAACCGTTTTATGCCCAGATTTTTTGTTCTCGAGTTACGAAGCATAGAATCCGCAGTGGCAGACACTAGTATTTTCGCCTGCCGTCACAGGTCGCGTGTTTGGCACCCTCTCTGCCGCTGCCGTTTTTCCTACACCATCTTAACTGTTTCACCCATTTAATAGGTACTATAAATATACCTTTATGTATTCAAATAGTACTAGGAATTATAGTTTTTTATCTAAAAAAAGATCAAACTCGTCGTTCAGGTTCGTTTTTGGTCAACTTTGACAGGTCCTTACTTTGTCTGTACTTAAGGTAAGTTGTCCCTCTTTAGCTCTATAGAAGCCCAAAGCGAGCCCATTATAGATATACAGGGTGTCACAAAAGAAAATTTACACGGTGTTTTTTACCGCAAAAATAAACTAGGCATCGCCGAACGCTCATTCTCCGCCCAAAGGTAGAGCTAGAGGTCACAACCAGATGCCAAAGGCTCAGCCCGACCCGACAACTTAATCAAAAGTTATAAGTGATTTTCTGAAAATTTAAATGGGAAAATGGAGCCCATTTTTGCCCGTTTTCGGTTTCTGGTGCCATAGAGCCCCATGTGTTTAGAAACTTCCGTCGACCGCCGTTTTCCGATTGAAATTTCGAGAAAATCATTGATAACTTTTGATTAAGGTATCGGATCGGGCTGAAACTTTGGCATCTGGATGTGACCTCTAGCGCTACCTTTGGGCGGAGAATGAGCGTTCGGCGATGCCAAGTTTATTTTTGCGGTAAAAATGACCGTGTAAATTTTCTCTTGTGACACCCTGTACTAATACCATTATGATTTGTCGACCAGCCGTTCCGCGACCTTCATATAAACGTTGTGAAAAAAAAATGTTGAATGTTTAAAGTAAATTTTCTCACAAACGCTACTTTTGTAATTTTTTATTTTTTTATTTATTTTAGATATAGTAGTCGACAATAAGAAAAAGCAATCTAGGAATGTAATATTGTGGTTGTATTTTCTCTATTTGAGCCGCAATCGTGTGAACTGTGTGTCATTTTACTAAAATACAGCAACCTTACCGGCATTGAGCGCCACTACGATTTCGAAAATATATTTTTATTTTTGTTTACGTTCTCGAAAATGACCCCTTCGTAAGACTGATTCTTGCTATACTTCACTTCACCTTATCTTGTAACGCAGCCAAGGCTAGAAGCGCGAGCTCATAGCGTTGACAGCTGCCCTTGGTGCACGAGAGCGTGTGCCGCCGAGATGGGCTTTAGAGCAAGGAGGTCGCGCTTGTAGCCTTTCCTGCGGTACAACACAAGCTGAAACAAAGTATAGAATATGAAGTCTGTTTGAAAAGGAATGACGCATCGCTGGCTAAGCTAGGACTCGAACACAAAGACGTACAGGAGGTTTCCACGTCAGGGTGCGGTGTCAAATAATAAAACAAAAAATACACCATCTTCCCGAGGGGAACCATGGGGTGATGCGAAGCATCGCGGATCGTAATTAATTTATTCCCTTCTTGACTGATTCCTTTTGGCCGGCCGCATTTGTTCTGCGGCGGACGCGAGCGGCCGAGAAACGCTAGCAGACGACAGCCGCAGAGTTGCGGGGAAAGCCCACCCGACTGGAAAGCCCTGGCGTGGCGCTGCGACCTGCGTGCCGAAAACTATCCTCCTTTCACTCCTCCGGAGAACGCGCGCAGCGCGCTACCGCTGCTTATATTCATACTTGAAGGAGAGGAGACTAGATGAGGAGAGTTGCGCATGCGTGAGTGGTGTGAGTAGAAGCGAACGCACGCGAAGTGCACGCAGCAGGTAGAGAGAGAGAGAGAGCGGAGAGAGTAACGCGCAGCTCTTGGAGAGAGGGAAAGAGGAGAGTTGCGCATACGTAGTGTGAGTGCGGACGACGCCGACGCCGTGGGACATAGACCCGAGCAAGAGATGCGCCGCATCAAAAAAATATAAACAAGACATTTGGACGCCACAACTTTTGTTAACAAGTTTGAGAAGTGGGAAAAAATACATTCTCTACTTCTTCATCAGACGCACCCATTGAAGAGACATATGGCTCGAGAAAGCGCATGCGAAGTCGCGTGCTCTTACCTTGCCTTTCGATTTTGCTGAAAGCTAAAACGTCGTGATCCAGCGCGCGGTGCAAGGACATCACTGGAAGAGCAAGATGTTTTCCATCTTTTCCTGCATGGTTACAACCGAACAGGGAACGTTAATCTTCGGCGTAGTGAGCGACGACATTGTCCAGGACTCGTGCCACGCGCTCTTTACGCTCAACGTTGCCGATGGGCGGCTGGAGGAAGTATTGCTTATTTGCTCGCAACTCGTTTATATCCCAGATGGTG
Source organism: Ixodes ricinus (assembly GCA_037355805.1). Taxonomy (NCBI): domain Eukaryota; kingdom Metazoa; phylum Arthropoda; class Arachnida; order Ixodida; family Ixodidae; genus Ixodes; species Ixodes ricinus. The sequence continues at coordinate 55,903 of JAZHYW010000451.1, forward strand.
CTCTAAACCCCTTCAGAAACAGGCACCAGGTGCAAGAATTCAAGAAAAAGAATTTCGTCTCCAAGTGAACATTCTCTGCATCAGGGCAGAGGAAAAACTCGTTTGATGGAGTGGGCGGTGTGCTCAAACACCAGGCCTCCATGTATAACTTGGCACCTACAGAATTGTATTCCTGACCGAACGCGCAAAGCTTCGTTGAGGCACTTAGACCGAAAGTCAAAGGGATCGTTCTGCTCTGAATTGCCAAAGAAGATCTCACGCGTTTCCGGGAGCTTAAGATAAAAGAGTGGGAGAAGGTGAACCCAGCAAGGGGCATTCGATTCTCACACGTGTGGAGGAAGACACTGGAGGAAGACGCCTTGAATCTTTGTTCCAGAAAACATTTGCGAAAACCCAGAATAGATACATACACGTGTCAATGCATGCACGTGACGCTTTGTGTCCCGAATTTTAGAAGATCATCAGTGATCACGTGCCGGCATGTTGAAAACTACAACCGTGGAGTGCGTGGCTCCTACACAGTTCGAAAACTTATTCACAGTTACGTCGAACTAAAAAACATCGTACTGCCTTCAGAAAATGTGCCATTGATGTTTTTGTGTCATTTACTGGTTCTGTGCGCGCGTTTCTATATTACTGAGGTACAAGAACTGTGCAGTACACCATCGGACCTGAAACATGTGAGGAGAACAAAGGCCGGTGCATATTCTTATGAATAATTATGTAAAAGGTTTGAATGGTGAGATAATTTATCATTTAATCATAATAGGCTGGATAATGAGTAGCCACCCACGTTTATTTTGAATCGTTCTATTTGAAACAAATATTGGCATGTCGCATGGCCTTATGATTTGTACATTCTTGTTACTCAATGTTTTGTAGTGTGCTTATGTGGCTTTTCACTTATTTGAAGTTTTAAATTACAAAGAATCTCACAAGTTCGCCTACTTTATGTTGGTTTTTAATTGGAGAGCCGCACAATGCCGGTAAGGTTGATGTATTTTAGACAAATGAACACATATTTCACACGATTGCTGCTCAAATAGAGTAAATACAACCAAAATATTATGTTTGTAGATTGTTTAATCTTGTATTCGACTATTATATCTAAAATAATTTAAAAAATAAAAATATACAAAAATTGGTTTTTAAAGAAAATCGACTTCAAACTTTCAAAATTTGTTATTTCTCGCAACGTTTACGAAGAAGTGGCGGAGCGGCTATTCGACAGAATATAATGGTATTAATATACCTGTAACTGGCTCACTATGGGCCTTCAATAGAGCTAAACAACACCAATTTAATTGAAGTACAGGCAAAGCAAGGACCTCTCCAAATTTGACTAAAAATATACCTAAAGAACGAGTTTGACTTTTTTTATGAAAAAACTAAAATTCCTAAAATTTTTTGAATACATCAAGGTATATTCATAGTACCAATTAAATTAGGAGAAACCGTTAAGATGGTGTAGCGAAAAGAGTAGCGGCAGCAGGGGTGTCAAACACGCGAACTGCGACAGCAGGCAAAAATATTTATTTCTCCCGCCGCTGGCTTCTATGCTTCATAAGTCGAGAACGATAAACCTGGGCAACATGCGGTTTAAGCCCTCGTTCATTTCAGGAAGTCCCCCAAAAGATATATTTTTTCGTCAGAATTAAAACATTAAACCCTTTTAGCCTGCCCGATTTGGAATGAAACCACCCTATATTGTGTATATTTATATCAACGACCACCACTAATATTTATATATAAATGTATATACAGGGTCTTTCGCGAAAGGTGGACAAATTCGATATATGCGAAAACTACGCATCGCAACAAAAGAAGGCTTGCGTCTTTGGTCCTGGGCCAGGGCCCTTTTTCGGAAAATATTAACGTCCGAGATAATTAGTTTGCTAATCATTTTTCCGTAATTAACTTTTTTAATGTTATGTTTAAGGGCATAGTTTCAATTGGAAAATTGCTCAGCGTCATCGAAAACCACTAAATGAACAAACTGCGGAATGATAGAAGGCACGCGCACCATCCTACGGCTTTCTGAAAAACCGTATGAATTCGACGGGTTTTAAAGTTTCGGTTTGTTATTGGAGCGCATCTCAGCCCCAGCGGAGCCGCGCCCCGTGGAGAGATAGTGCAACCAGCCTCTGCTGCGTCGCGCCATGACAGCTCAGCAGAGGTTGGATGCACTATCTCTCCACGGGGCGCGCTGCCACCGGGGCCGAGATGCGCTCCGATAACAAACCGAAACTTAAAAACCCGTCGAATTCGTACGGTTTTCAGAAAGCCGTAAAAGCTTCGCGTGCCTTCTATCGTTCTGCAATTTGTTTATTTAGTGTTTTTGATGATGATGAGCAATTTTCTAATTGAAACCATGCCCTTAAACTGAATATTAAAAAAGTTAATTACGCGAAAATATTTAACAATATAATTATCTCGGACTTTAATATTTTTTCTTAAATAGGCCCCTGGCCCAGGTCCAAAACGACACAAGCCTTTTTTTGGTGCGACGCACAATTTTTGCAATATCGAATTAGTCCACCTTTCGTGAAACACTCTGCATATATATCAACGGCTAGAAGAGGGGGAGGGGGCAGTCGGAACAGCTCTGAGTGGGCGGGCGCGCTCCCACTGGTTTAAGACGTGGAAGGGGGGGGGGGGCGACTGCCTCCCCCACCTCACCTCCCCGGTTCCGGAGCCCCTGTGGTCACGAAAGCCCGACGCTCGTAGCGTGGAAAACCAATTCACAGGACTTAATGTACGTGATCTTTACACAAATTCAGTGTTTTCGCTAGATTTAGCGGGAACATTTAATGTCATGTGACCTCAACATCAATTATGTTTCCACGTTAACTTAAGCGGACAAATTGATGTTAGAGGGATCCATTTCGCTTGACCTGTAGTCAAGATCAATTAAACTGCTAATTTTAGCGGGAATAATGATGTCACGTGATACCAAAATTTTTTTCCTGCACTAAATTTAGCGTAAAAATAACGTCAGATTTCTTGATGTCGCGTGGCGTAAACACAAATTCAGTTTGCATGCTAAGTTTAGCCTGTAGATTGATATGTTTTGTGCCGCGTGTTTTCTCTGCTCAATGTTTTGCTCAGTTTGTCCTGCTCAATGTTTTGTATCTGTAATCATGTAAAAAGCCACCGAGACGGCTTTTAAACTAGATATATAGGCTCCGTTCGGACAAGCCACAGTTTGATTGCAAAACTATACTCCGCATTTGATAAAAATACGTAGCGAATTAATGCGCAACTGTGTTACGCGTGAAACGTATGATATCTAGGATCTAGGCGTTCTTCACAGGTTAGTTTAGCAACTGGCTTAGCGCGTGGCATGTACACCCGATACCGATTCCTGGAATGAAGGAACCGGACCTAGAATGGGCTTTAAAACATGTGAGAGGGTGTCAGGTTTCTACTTGGCGAATGCAGAGAACAAGCCCCGCAGGGCTTTCCCGTCAAATGGCACTTCAACTCACGGCGATGTGTTATAACATCCCTTGCGCAAACGTTTTTTTTCTGCGATGACCTTTCTTCCACTCAAGGCCCACCGCTGTCAAGCTTCGCGGCCACGCTTTTTTCAGGTCTTCACGAAAGACCGAACACCTAGGCAAAAAAAGTTTCACGTAAAAACAAAAAGAAAAAAAAAACAATCGAATTTTTAAACAATGTGTAAATGCAACCGTCGAATGACTTTACTGTCGACCATCTCATTTGGGCATACCAAGGCACGGCGAAACACACGCAAAGGCAGGTGTGGTTTAACCTCAGCCTCGCGCTTCTTGTTCTAAGATCTCAGGATCGCTCACTGCGGGCATTCGGGCAATTGACTCCGGAACATCGTGCACCGTTTTTTTCTCTCACGTGGCGTTCGAAACCGCACTCGAAACGACTTCAGTTGAAAGCTTTTCTTGAATCCCTGTCGCCATGTGTATTTGGCATTCAGAAACTGCCATTTGCCGTACCTCAGTGGGAAGAGTGGGAGACTCAGTATCAGCCTTCACTTGGAATTCATCGATTTACATTTTCTGGGAAATGAAATCTCGAAAGAAGCTTTATAATTTAATGTAACGGAATTTGTATTAGTTAAAGTGTGACATGATTCCGCTATTATAGCACATGGAAATAATGCAATTTGAAACTTTATTTATCTTGTTAAAATATACGTTATTTGTACAGTTCATTGCTCACTGTTTTCATTCCTTATGTCCAGCAAGCCGTTCAAGGAAAACATGGTGAACCTCGAATAGACATAAATCAACAATAAACCTTTTCATTATAAAAGACTTGTTCATTAAGAGCAAAATATTAAACCAACAAGTAAAAATGAACGTAACATTAAGATATTAAAGGATTATTTACAAACTTTGTTTATTTCGAGATTAGCTTTATGACTGCAAAATACATAAAGGGCCAAATTATAAATACTGAATAAAGAAGGAAAACCGCATACACGATTGGGTTGCAGCTTAATGGCGAGTTTACGGTTGAGGATTCCTGGGCGGATCCGGCAGGCCTAAAATTGGATTTTTGAGCCGGGTTGCGAAATCGGCTTGTCGCTGGTTGAAAGTCTTGATATGGGTCCTGGACTGATAAATGTTTTTCAGCCAGCGAGGAACTGACATCGCCAACCGTCTCCAAAATCCACTTTCCGCATGCACGGATCCGCCCTCGATTCCGCAAGTGTGAACACGCCAAAAAGCTGGCCCATACCATGGCTGATCAATGTCGCGACACAAATGTATAGCGATGATATCTTAGAGATATTTTCGAGTATCTGTATTACTGAATTGAGTTCGATATAAGAAATGCATTTGCATTTTTGTAGTGAAATCCATTTACAATGTATCGCTTGTATCGCGATACTTTGCCGGACTCAGGTATTGTGTTACAGTTGTTGCCCTTTTTAAGATAAAGTTAAAGCGTAAAAATATATGTTTAGTGCAATTTGCTTCGAAATTTATAACACGAGCCCGCCCTATATCATGATCAATCTCAGTCACCAAAATTTGAAAAGAAAGGAAAACGATGGTTAAGAAGGTTATTTGCAAGAATAACCAATGAGCTCCTCTCACAAAGCTCTCCACTTTTTTCAATTAAGGAGAACGAACGCTGCAACCAAGTTCAGCGGAGAAAAAGTACAGCCCTGTTGTTCAATCTCTCCAAAGGGAAACTCAGCAGCATATTAGATGACAATTCTATATGCGCCCTAAGGAGTAAAACAGCGCTCACTTCGGGCAGACGCCTTTTGTCAACCATGTTCGTAGTCATTACCGTTCTACAACTATATGGTTCAACGGGGGTGACATGTTTTTTTTTTTCATTGGCATTATTGATAAATATTGAGTTCGAGGAAACGGGTAGTGTATAATTTGGCAAAAAAGAGGAGATCAATCATGAATTACTATTCGCATTCGCCACGAACTGCACCCTCAACAAGTGTCACCGTTCGGTGACAAATGTATTTCTATAACTATCTGTATCTGTATTCCGGAATGGTTTTTGGCCGTTTCTGCTGAACTAAGCTAGAATATCCCATTAAATAAAAGACAAATTTCTCAGTATTTGTATTTAGGCCTTAGAACACATGTATCTAAGTATTTGTATTCTCGAAAACTTTTTTAGAATGACCCCACCTATTCTTGGCCCATACAGACAGTTGATCTTGAGCGCGAGGCGTTGAGTTGTCCAGTTGCGGCACGTTGAAGCACCGCGTTGTGAATGGCGCTAGATCAAAGCTTGTACACCCACTTGCGTCGACACGTAGTCGACCGCAGTCAAGAGCCGATGATAACGTGCTATAGTCGCTTGAAGCTCACCAATGGTAAATTGCATCTATAGTAACATGGCGACGCACAACGACAGCGTTGACGTCGCCGTTTTTTGTTTGTTTTTTTTGGTTGGGGGGGAGTGAGAATTTTGGTTTTCTCGCCTTCGCTCTCACTTGAACCAATGCAGCCGTGGTAAAACGAAAACCTACTGATAAAAGTTAGCTTGAAGATACACTGCTACGCCTTAGAACTGACGCCGATTCTTTAACATGTGGATGTTGCATCGAACAAAAATGGGCGGAACCTAAACGTTTCTTTCTGTGTCACGGCACTGTCACAGAGGCTGAGAAGACATCAGGAGATCAACAGAGCCGGAGACGTCAACCAGCCTGGTTATCTCATCCTAGGAATCGGCTTGTATAAGCCACGTAAGGGCAGAGTGCACGACCACTTGAAGGTTCTTATGAGGTGAGTCTTGTATGAGGTACTCAAAAAATCTTTCCAACTCATCTTTTTTTTCGATGCCGACTGTTCGTTTCACACTGAGCCCTATTTTAGTTTCGATATCCACGAGTCCTGTGCAACCATTCCGGATATGCGCATGACCTCCCATAATCTTTCCGGCGCACTATGGCCATCAGATTTTCCGAAGCGTCGATGACTACCCATAGATAGAAGAAGCGGCTCATGCTTACTTAGTATTTTGCAATTTCAAAACGCAAAAAGTAAGGTCGATATGAAAACACTGTCCGTGTCAGTTTTCCATTGTGCTAATTTTGTTTTCTTGGTGTTCTAAACTACCAGTGGTGGGAGGGAAGAAATTTCGATACTTCAATGTTTACGTACGCACAAGCCCCTCCGAGCGTGTACATCGGATAGGCCCCATAATTCCCCACGCTACGCGAAGAAATGTGGAATGGGGAAAGGACTTGTGGGATTTTCTTGAAAGGGCTATTGGCGTCCGGATGTCACGCTCAAATTACCTCTCCGCAATAATTTGTGAACCTCGTGTTCAGACGTTCGGGTATGTTGTTAGTTTGCCTGTTTTCCCTTGAAGAACCTTAAGCTGCGAGGGCCAATCACAAAGTAAATTGAAAAGTATTGACCATCTTTTCCTTCACAATTAAGTAACTCTACAAGTCCTGGTCATATTTTATATTTCAAGTGGTATCCTTCCCAACCAATGTAGTAGATAAAATATCGCAAATTAAGTAAAAGAATTGCAAAACATTGCTTCATGTCATCACTTTCAGAGTTGCGCAGCGAATCTGTTCACTCCATCCCCTAGAAAAACCATTCTTTGCGTTTTTTTTCCACTTGTTTCCGTGTTTGGAAATGCCCGAGAATTCTTGAGCTAATACACCCTCCCCCAGCTGTATTAAGCTAGATAAGATAGAATTACCACCGTTTCAATGTTAACTCAAAATCTAATAACGGACATCTGCGTTGCTCTAGCAAGTACGTCTTTGTCATCCGTCATAATTTGAGGTGACCTTGCCAGCAGCGACAGAAGTCTGAGAAGACTATGACTGTCCAACTGTAGATTCGAACATGTGAATATATCACCTTCACAAGCATCAGCATTCCAATGCCAGTCTACCTGCTTGCAAAGAAGCATAAAATCCCTTTCATTACTTCTCCGTGAGCTCTCGTGCAGTTCCCTCGGGATCGACAACTGCGGGTGTGCAGCTATTTATATATTTTCTTTTGTGTAGTTTTTGAGACACCAGCTAAAATGATTAAAGTATTTGCTCTAGAAATGTGACGTTCTCAGAGTGACATTGAGAGGGGACACAGTGGCCACATATAGACGCGTTGCATTGTGCTTGGCATCGAGCTACGGACCAATCCCCGAGTTCGCGCAATTTGACTAAGATCAAACTTCTACAAACGTTAATAAAACAAAGTAAGAAATTACATTTACGAATTATGTAACTTAATACGGTTACAATTCCCGGTTAATAAAAGTAAGTTGACCGGTACCACAAAAAGGAATCCGTTTCTTTCGCGGTGTTACTTTCTACCTTAATGTCCGTTCACACGCTTGCAACAGAGTAAGACCGAGAGAAACCAGAACCGGTTTTTAGGCCTCTTGCGACGTGTTAGGACCAGCTCCGCTGCAGCGCATACTGGTCCCCAGACCTTGAAAACCAGTCTGGTCTCCGTCGGTCAGTACTCGGTTCCAAGAGTTTGAACGGACCTTTACTGTCTAGGGGAAGACACAAAACCCAAAGTTGTTATGGAAGCGTTTATTGTCGCTACAGGCCATACTTCTGTGACCTTGAGCAACAGCTGGCTCTCGAAAGACTGGTCGTCGGACGTCTTGCCTAGTTGAAAAGTAAGGATGTGTTCCGCCGCACGAATGCCTTACGCACCGCTTTGCGTGCATCTTAAGAAAAATGGAACAACTCTCTGCGTTGGAGAAAGCCAAAGGCTTGGTTGTTACAGTAGTGCTGTTAGAAGTGCAAAGCTATAGCACTGAATAATTAAGCCTCGAATAGAATGAATGTATGTGAATATATTATGAATATATTATGTCAACATATATTTGCCGTCAAATATCGCCAAAAGATGGTAGGAGAGAAAATAGCAGATAGCACGGTAATTTACATATAACAATTAAATTATATAATATGTTTTTATACCAGTCTTCAATTAGCTCTGAACACATGTCATGTCTTGGTTGAGACGTCGGTGAATAAGATGATGAAAATTTCGGGATATATATTCAGAAAAAATATCGGGGATTTCTCAATAAACGAAAATATAATTTCAATTAAAACGGAAATATAGATTTACGCATGACGTAGCTTAGCTTATTGATCATTGATGCCGTCCAAAACACATGTAGCATGAGTCGGCCGTACCACAGCTCAGTGTTCTTCAGCTAAATATCCGGTGAGGCAACAGCAACGACGGCAGCAATTCCAAATTTGTGGATTACGGGCTACACAAGGATCGTCCCTCATACTTCCACGTCTGGAAGGTGTAAGCAAGACCATCATTCTGAAGCCGGTCATCCAGGCGCTAGAGAGCGCGATTCTCTCACCGCGGTACAACTTATCGCTGAAAGTTGATATATATTATCGACTACGTATCCTAATAATGGCAAAAAGAAAATAAAAGATAAAAAAGCCGTTTGCAACTCGCTGTAACGGCGCATTAGAGCCCAGCTCATTGAGGAGGAGGAAGGGTACTGAGGGTCACGTGTTCTCGAAGGGGGTGGGGTCGGTGACCTCGGGAAGTTCACTTGACCTAGGGGAGGGGTTACGTGACGCTGTAGGGGTCACGTGAGGTCACGTGACCGCGGGTCAGATGACTTGGGGTTACCTCACCTCGAGGGTCGCACGGCTTCGGGGGGTTGGGGGGGTCACGTGACCTCGGGGGAGTCACGTGACCTCGGGGGGGGTCACGTGACCTCACGGTTACGCCTACGGCGACGCCGACGTTGCTCAAGCCGGAAACGGGCGCCTAAGAGCTGCGCTTTAAAAACATGTGACGCACAAAAGGTTGACAGGGATGTAGGCAAGCTGATGTTTTTTGAAGATTAGGT